>PVJC01024613.1:0-25394 GCA_004026665.1 Murina feae | reverse complement strand
CCCCTGCTCACTAATAGGGTGAACCCTGGCAACCGTGGGAGACCTGGACTCAGTTTGGGCCAATCAGATTCCCTCTAGCAGGCTATAGTGGGCAGCCTTCCTGGAGGCAGGAAGTGAGAGGAGAGGGGGTGCTCTCTGCCAGGCACCCTAAGAAACAATGTATGCTTGGGGGATGGGACAGAAATGAAGATTTTTTTTTTATTCACAAGGTAATGTTTATTTACTGTAAAAAATTCAAACAATATATACATACTTATATAGAATTTACTGTTTACGAATGGCTAAGAATATTTTGTAAAGGAAAAATAGTAAGCTGTAAAGGAAAACCGAAGTTAGCATCCTTGGTTACATTAAAAGTCCATATTAATAATTTAAAAAACCACTCTAAATGTCAAACTCCATCAAGAAAGGAGGCCAGCCCTAACCAGTTTGGCTCAGTGGATAGAGCATCGGCCTCCGGACTGAAAGGTCCCAGGTTCGATTCTGGCCAAGGGCATGTACCTTGGTTGTGGGCACATCCCCAGTGGGAGGTGTGCAGGAGGCAGCTGGTCGATGTTTCTCTCTCATTGATGTGTCTGGCTCTCTATCCCTTTCCCTTCCTCTCTGTAAAAAATCAATAAAATAAATTTAAAAAAAAAAAGAAAGAAAAAAGAAAGGAGGCCAATAGCTGATGATGAGAAAGTATTTACAACTAAAACAACGCACGAAAGGATAATAACTCCAGGATCCAAGCAGCATCTGCCAATTAGGAATTGGAAGACAAATAATCGAACAAAACATAGGATAAGGGCATAGTCTTACGGACCTTTTTTTAATGCTAACTTTACCTCAGAGCAGTAGGCAAGCAAAAAGGGTGGGGAGATGGAGGCAGTGGATGTGCCTGAGCTCCTGCTTCATAAATCCTTCTGTGGGAACCGGCTTTTCTTAAATACCAGTGACCTGGTGCTCGGATTCTTGCACATTGAAAGGAAATTAATTAGAAGGTGGCCAGCAGGGCAGGACTGGGCGGGACGGGCAGGACCCACTCTGGGGCCAACCTCCTGCGGTTCCTCCCTGGTGTCTGTGGATTGAGTGGAGTCCCTTCGGCAGGTGGGGCCCCTCGGCTTGGCCTGCGGGGATCAGACCAAACCCGGCTCTCCAACATCCCCGAGGGGTCCTGGAGTGTGAGAGGGCACTCATCCAGGATGTGGAACGCAAACACAAGTGTATAGTAAACCAGATTTGGGGCCAACAGTGCCCCAGCAACACATAACCCATGGCTGAAGGTGGAATTGCGTGGCCCTGTGAGGAACTGGGTTCCCTTCTCTCTGGTTTGGGGTGCATCACCCTGAGAACCACCGCTGCCAAGTCACGGCAGCTCTTGTGTTGAGCATCTGCCCCCTAGTGGTCAGTGTACATCATAGAGACTGGTTGGACACTTAGCATATTAGCCTTTTATATATATACTAGCCTTTTATATATATACTAGAGGCCCGGTACACAAAATTCGGGCATTGGCCGGGTGTCCCCTCAGCCCAGCCTGCACCCTCTCCAATCTGGGACCCCTTAGGGGATGTCTGACTGCTGGTTTAGGCCAGATCCACAATCCTGGACTGCTGGCTCCTAATCACTCACTTGCCTACCTGCCTGGTTGCCCCTAACTATACCCCCCCCCACCAGTCTGATCGTCCCTTAATGCTCCCCCTGCTGGCCTGGTTTCCCCTAACTGTCTCCTGCTGCTAGCCAGGTTGCCCCTAACTGCCCTTCTCGCCAGCCTGGTCACTCCCAACTGCCCCCCCCATGTCAGCCTGGTTGCCCCACGCAGCCTGCCGTTCAGTCATTTAGTTGTCCCTCACTAACCCCTCTGCTGACTTGGTTGTAGGCAGCCATCTTGTGAGGGCATGAGGGTTAATTTGCATATCACCTCTTTATTATATAGGACTAGAGGCCTGGTGCAAGAATTTCTTGCATGGGTAAGGTCCCTAGGCCTGGCGGGCGATCAAGGCTGATCCGGGCCTTTCAGCTGCCAGTTGGGGCCTTCCTTTGTTCCACACCACACCCTGGTGGTCAGCCCATGTCATAGCGAGCGATCGAACTCCTGGTCTCCTGGTCAAACTCCCGAGGGGACGATTTGCATACTAGGCTTTTATATATATCTAGATAGATAAGCTACACAGTTGTGACATTGAAGTCACCTAACCTATATGTTTTTAATAACAGTGTTATCAAGAATGTGTTGAATGACCACTCACATTCATTCCAGACTATTCACCAGTAGCCCCTTCTCCCACGGGTGGAGGTGAGAATTAGTGTGACAATTCTGTACAGGTAGAGGCGCAGGAGCCGGGAAGGGGGTGTAAACAGTGGAACTTAATTATTTGCATCCCGTGTTTTCTCTTCTCTTTCTCCAATGCCTTTTTGTGTCCCAGTGTTTGTCCAGGTGTAAGAAAAGAGGAAGGGATGGAGGGAATAAGGAAGGGAGAGGAGGAAGATGGAAGGAGAGAGACGAAGGGGGAAGAAAAGACAACTCCGGCAGAATCCATTTCTGGTGCAGTACCGCCTGCGGCCACATGATGGCGGCATGAGCATTGCCGCGCTCGGGCGCTCGCCAGCCTGTCCCTTTAAATGCCCTTCCTTCCAACCCCGGGGCGCCTGGGTGTGTTGTGTTCCTGCCTGTGACTCAAAGCTTTGCCCAGCATCAGCTCTGTCAGCTGAGTTGTAATGCAGGCGAACACCGGAACCTTCAAGGGTTTCACGGTTTTTCTTTCTAGAAAAAAAGGAGAAGAAAAAAAAAAATCCCAACAGGAGTTTGATCGTCCAAAGGACTTGGTAGTCATTTTCAGGTGGGGAGAATTTCCTTACACGCACCGCCTCGGCTCCTCCGGGCGCTGCAGTCTGTGGGCAGGCTTTGCAGGTAATGAGCCACGGGGCTGGGTGCTCCCAGGGCCAAGCGGGAGCAGTCAGCTGGCGGGATGCTGGGAACCAGCGAAGGGCAATCAGCAACTCTGCAGCAACATGCCCCGATGGAAAGTGTGATTTGTGACACAGCAGCTTGGGAATAATAATGAAAACGTAATTGCTCCAGGCAGATCGCTCTCAGCCTTTCAGTTGCAAAGCTGCTTCACCTCCTGGGAGAGGACCTGTGTTTCTTGGCCTTTGTTTCTGCAGGACAAGCAGAGGCACACCCAGCAACTGTCCTCCTGCCCCCAGTTACTTAGAGGTTCCTTTGAACCCCAGAGAAAGGCTGTCCCCACACCAGGAAGAACCCGGTGGCAGCCTGTCTGTTCACGCAGCAGAACCGCCCCAGTCACGGAAGGGGCTTTGAAACCTGTTCTTCCCATCCCAGCCGCTGGGATGGGTGGCTCTGCTTTGTTCTCTCTGCCTTTTGAGAAACCAAAACCCATTCCTTGCCTTTGCGCTTTTCTTGATAATCCACAGGCAGTTCTCATTTTGTCTTCATCACAGCTCGATTAGGAGGCAGAGGCTAGCGAGGGATGGCACACCGAGAAGCAGGAAGAGGCACCGACGTGTCAGGACCCCCGTTCCCAGCTCAGTGGCGAGGAGCAGAGTGCTCCGAGGTGGGACGCCCGGGTTGAGTGTCCCTTCAGCCACTGTAATCACCGAGGTGTCTGAGGTCCAGTTTCCTCATCTGTAAAATGAAGAGAAAGGTGCCGGCCTCCTGGGGGCTGGAGAGGTGCAGATGAGGTAATGGTAGGGACACCTGCCGAGTCGGGGAGTCAGAGGGGACGCTGTGGATCAAGCCCCTTTGCACATGGTGTCCGACTCTCCCCCTCCAAATCCCTGCAGAGGCTCCAGGCAGCTCCACCAGCCCCTGCACACGGCTGGTCTCCCTGTCCAGGGCGACTCTTCACGCTGTAGAACCCCCTCAGCTTTTGGGGGTGGGTTAGCTGAGAGGTTCATGCTGGAGGGACACTCCTGTTCAGAAGGGGACCGGGGCTGCCCCCTCTCGTTCACCACCGAATGGAGAGCATATGGTTATGCTCCTGTTCTTCCTCCCTGTTTCGCTCACGGTCCCTCGGATCACCTCCCAAATAGGCTGCTTTGGGACAAGCTCTGACTCAGGGGTTTCATGGGGGAACCCAGGCTGGGCCAAGATGGGAGAGAAGCCGGAATGCTGACTGGAGGTCAGGGGTGCTTGGGTTAGTAGACACACACGCACTTGCACACGCACGCACGTGGGTGCATGCTTTGGTCCATGTCCATGTTCATGTCCAAGCAGGGGGAGCTCTGGAGTGTGTGCAGAGCATCTCATAAATGGTTGGGGTGGGGAGGACCCCCAAGAGCAGAGAGCGTGTGTTCTCCCAGGCCCCTGATGGACATGGACACAGGCTCCTGTGCATGAATGGGCTCTAAGCCGTCGGCCAGGCGCCCTGGCAGCAGCAACCACCGGAGACCTGGGCCGGCCTCAGGTGGAGCCAGAAGCTGTCTCCGCGGTGTGATTTAAGGGCGCCATTAGGCCCTGCAATGCAGATATATGACATGGGCGGGTGACACGTTAGCCTCGGGCTGTCTGCCACACCAGGGTAAGTCGGAGCTTGCTGCGAGGAGGCTGTCCTAGGCGAGCGCCACGTCCCACTCCCACTGTAAGCTGCCGTTTACTGATGATCAATTATGAGTCATCGTCACGCAAACCCTTCGATGCCCATCAGTCTTGCCCTAACCCAGAATCACCCGGAGCAATGGGGACGATGCCAGTGCTAGTCCCCACTCTCCATTCCCTTTCCCGGGTCTGAGGGCGGGGCTTGGGCATCCAGAAAGTTCCTCGGGTAGCTTTTCGGTGCAGTCGGCTTCAAGAGCCATTGATGCTAATTGTCTTTTTTTTCACTCTCACCCCTGACCTTCCCAGGAAGAGATTCGCCCCCCACCACCCCCCACTTTGTAGAATGGGAAGCAGTGAGTGCGCTGGAGCCCTGAGGACACAGCTGGTTAGCAATGAGGCAAATGCCGGTCTGGCTGTCTGGGAAATGTCAGGCTCCAACACAGAATTCTTGCAGAATTCCTCTCGAATCCCAGCACAGAGGAGGCAGGCCTGTTCTCAGGGGAGAGGCTATTAGGGGACCAACAGCAGAGGGGAATTTTCTTTGCAACCCCATGGTTCCGCCTCAAAATGCCTTCTTCGTGTTTATTATAAAACAATCAGGTTTTACATCATTTTCTAAAAAATGGAAACTTCAGGAAGACAAAATGGGGTTGTTCACACCCCACCGTGGTTGCAGGAGGGGGGTTGCAACCTGGTTTGAGCACCTCCCTAAATGGACCACGGAGACCTGGGGGTCACTATGAGGGGAGGGCCATGGTGGGGGAAGGGAGGACGGGGGGCGGAGGAGGGATGGGAGTCGAGGCTCCTTCAAGGTCAATTCTGTTAGGATCTCATCTCCCAGCAGATGGGAGGAGGAAGTTCTTAGCTCTGGAAGACCAGGCAGGAAAGACAGGCGCAGGGACACAGCTCGCTTCCCTTCGCTTTCGGGGTCAACAAACAGTTTCTGGAAAGGCTCAGAAGGTACACGTTTCAGGCTTCTGGCCTATCTGGTGTCTGTCCCAACGACTCAGCTCCATGGGTGCAGCCTAAACGCAGTCACAAGACACCCCAGAAACGCTCGGGTGTGTCTGCCGTCTCATAAACGTCCTTCAGAAAGGCAGGCAGGCGGGCCGGATGGGGCCTGTGGGTAGCAGTTTGCAGAACTCAGCTCCGTTGTGCTTGCTTACAAGCATGACTGAGGCCATTAGCTAAACTCCTTCTTTATCCTCATTTAATTCATCTGTAAAATCTCAAAGTAAGGGCTGGCCTTGAACAGCTACCATATTTCGGCTCTCTGAACGCACGCACACGCACATGCACACGCAAGCACACACATGCACACGCGCTGCTAATCTTCCCAACCTGGATTTGGTTTCTGGGTGAGCACAGTGCCTCTCGGGGCAATTTGACCTCACGCCTCCTGTGTCATAAGTAGGTGGGGATTTGCACCTGGGCCTCCTAGCAATTAAAGCCCAGATGCATTTCGAGGCCGTCCCTGTGTTTGTAAGCAATTGTTGGAAAATACTTCTAGCCCCCGCAGCCGTGAGACTGTGATTCTCTTTACTTTTTCCGCGTGGCTTTTTGCCCAACATGAAGACGGTGCAAACATGTAGCAGCCAGGCCATTTTTTTTTTTTTTTTAAAGAAGAGTAACGTACTTGAGATTGAAATGCATTCAGCGGAGCATGTTGACTTGGCATCCTGTAGTCAAATGCCAGGAGACCAATTTCTACCAGACCCCGCCTCCTGCATCAAGGAAATATTTGGAAATGCCTCGGAAGCACCTCCTTATCCTCCACCTTCCAGCTGTGTGTGATCACAGGGCCCCCAAAGCACTTAGACAGCCCAGTGCTAGTGCCCACTCTGCGCAATGCAATGTGTGCGCCCTCTGAGTGTCATCGCTGTCAGCGGCCTTTCTGGAAATATCCGTCTGGTCCAGATGTTGCTCACCCCGTTACTCACTGCTCTCGTGCTCAAAGCAGCCTGATGTGTGGTCAGGTGTCCAGGGATTCTAGGTTCCAAAGGAAGAGTCGGAATGTGGTCTCTCCACTTGCTCTCTGGGGGTTGCGGTGTCAGGGCCTTTGTTCCATGCCGAAAGTTGGTACATATATTTGCCATTTAATTCTCCCCGCAGCCTTAGAGGTTTAGAGATGATGGGTCTCCATTTCCCATGGAAGAAGATGTGTCCCCTTGGGGAGCTGGCTCAAATCCCGACCCTCATGGACGGGGAGAGTCTTCATCCTGCCCCCGACATGGCTGTGAGGCTGTTAGTGGTATAGTCTCCTGCTTAGTCTGTGGTCCACTCCACAATATTTGTGAATGGACAAGTAGGGAAGGGACAAGCCTTGAGTCAGATAGATTTATAAACCAGTGATTTATCTCTCTGGGATCCCAGGTCCTTTTGGATGCTGGATTACAATTTAGCATCCTCTCTCCACAAAATGTAAAATTAGCCACAGTTTGTAGAGCAATTCAGAGGGCTCATGAACACGAGCAAGTACCTGCTAAGTGTAGGTTACTATACTAGCCACTGGGCTGTTGCTGGCATGGAGTATAGTTGGAGCAGATGCTTCTGGATGCTGCCCTCCCTGTGCCGGGCCACATCCCATTGCCCTCACCACTGCCATGAAGACCAGCCCAGCTGCCAGCTGTAGTTCCTGCCTTTCTGTACCTCAGCCTTTCTCTTAGAGCTGGACTCTTCCCCCTCCTCCCCCCAGAGGCAGCTGAAGAGCCAGGAAATGCATGCCCCCCTGGGAACAGCCCTTGATCAAAGACCGACAGGAGTGTAGCTACCCCAGCTCCCTTCCCTCTGGTGGGGCCAATCCAAGGCAATGCTCTGTATCCTCTCTCAGTTTGCTCATTGGGATTTGGCTCAGTTGCCCATGCTGGTGGCTGTTTTCATGTTCCTACTCAGCAGTATTCTTGTCTTTGTCAAATCAATCAGTTGGCGCTAGAACCCATGTTTCAAAGACTGCTTCTGGGGGACTTAAACTTAATGTTTCAACATGTAAGTGGTCATCTATTCCTTATGCTAAGGTGGGCTAACCTTAATGGCTATTCATTTTACAGATGGGGATAATCTGACATATAAACAGGCTTAGTGACAAGCTCTCAAAGCTCCCTAGTCAGGGTTGATCTAAGCTCAACCTGGACCAAAGTCTCTTTGCCCCCCCCCCCTTTCTCATTTATTTAAGAAATAAAACTGCTATGTGTCAGGCATTGGGTGAGATACTGGGGACGCACAGGACGGCAAGTCAGGTAAGGTCTCTCATTATATGGAGCTGGTATTCTAGGAAGAGGGGCGAGACAACAAGCACATATAACTAGGAAATAATTGCAGGCTGTGAGGAGGACTATAAAAGAACTACATAGCATGGTATAATAAAAAATAATACAATTGGAGGGAAGGTCAGCCTTAGACAGGCTTTGGGAGAGTCCTCATCCTCCTGGGATCTCCATCTTGGTAACTTACCCTCCATTATTTGCCTCCAGCAAATATTGAAAGTGTACGATGTACCAGCAAAGACAATGGACACAGTCACTGCTGTTAAGGAGTTTACCATCTAGGAGAAGGGACAGGGAATAAATAAGTAAATAAGTGAGGGAAAATGCCAGCATGTAATAAGCACTTAGAAGAAGAGTAACAGGTGATGAAAGATTATATTTTGCCTTTTCAATAGGGGTTCCCTAGAGAAGTAAGCCCAACAGTCCCAAGGCATATCTTTGAATAGAATTCTCTTCTATGCATTTAGAATAATACTAATCCTATACAATCCTTAGGAAAAGTGGGTGAGTGCAGGGGCGGGGGGGAGTTACCAAAATCATTTGTTGTGTTCTGTGGTTCAGATGAGGAAGACCAGTTGAGAAAGGCTCTCTCAGGAGGTATCATGTAATCAGGTCTCTGGATGTCAAGAAGAAGCTAGCCAGCAAGGATCAGAGCTCACAAGGTAGGAAGAAGGGTGCTGCAAAGCCAGAGAAGGCCAGCAAGACTAGAGCAGAGCAAGGGAGAGGCGGGGAGAGAGGAGAGAGGACAGGGCCAACACAGGGAGAATCTTGTACGTCACAGTTAGGAGCATGTATCTTATTCAAAGAGTGGGGAATCGTTTCTAGAAAGCCAATAAAGAATAAGAAGGAAGACCAGTTAAGATGTAGTGCAGTGTCTAGCGGTGAGATCGTGGTGACTTTATCCAAGATGGTGGCTGAGTCAGTGGGACTTGCTGGATATGAGGAAAAAGGAAAGAGGAAACCAAAGATAATGCCTGTTTTTATGAATGATGGGACTGTTTACTAGAATTGGGAAGATGAAAAAGCTTTATAAGAATAAATTCAAGAATTCTGGTTTGCCTGATATAATTGAGGTGCCTATTTGAAGCCAAGTAGAAATGACAAGTTGACCACCGAGTATGTGAGACAGAGTCTATAGAGAGATTAAAGAATCTTTGCCCAGCCCTGGCTGGTTTGGCTCAGTGGATAGAGCGTTGGCCTGCAGGCTGAAGGGTCCCAGGTTCGATTCCGGTCAAGGGCATGTACCTTGGTTGCAGGCACATCCCCAGTTGGGGATATGCGGAAGGCAGCTGGTCGATGTTTATGACTCTCTATCCCTCTCCCTTCCTTTCTGTAAAAAAGTAATTAAAATGTATTTAAAAAATTTTTAAAAAAAAGAATCTTTGCCCTGTAGAGGGTCCCCTAGAAACATTTCTGTCGTCCTGTAGTTCTTATTGTCTGGTTTTCATCTTAAATCTCTCAAGATGGTCCTGTTTTAGATGATCAATTTTATCAGCACCTTCCATAGAGATAAAAGAAATGGAAAAGTAAAGAGAGTTTAAGAAAGTCCCCAGGATGATTCAACATTTATAGTTTGAGGGAAAGGAGAGGAGTCAACCTAAATAGTGGTGTCATGAAGACAAAAGAAAACATGTTTTCTGAAAGGGAGATGGTCAGTGATGACCAGCGTTGCTAGTCGGTCAAGCACGCAAAGAACATGCATGAGATCCTTATGAGTCACCGGCCGGAAGGCATTGTTCCCGTGGATGAGATAATTCTCTCCAGGACACAAAGGCACCTGCTCCTTGGGAAATCTAGGCCAGGCTTACAAAATGGTCTAAGAACCATTGGAAGAGTCCTTGGAAAGACCACAGCAAGCTCAGAACAACCTGGACAAGTTGAAATTTCTTGAGGTGAAAGAACAATGCCTTCCTTGCTTTTGACATTGACTGATACTAAGCTCAGAAAACATGGACATTTATTTCAGGAAATAGAGGGTCTCCAAGGGCTCTGCCTTCCTCCTGGCTGTTCTGCTACTGTTATGAATACCGTCTGTTGCTGCCACCACACAGTTTCTAACGCACCATCGCTTCCAACTCCCGGGCCAGCGCTGTTTGCTAGCAGATCATGCTGTCTCAGCAAAGCTTCCTGGCTGGTTATCTAAAAAGCAATGTGGGAAAGAGTTAATTGGCAAACGGAGTGACTGCATTTGCAACCCAAGAAGGCCTGCTGTGACTTGTTATCTGCAGAGCTAAGCAGCTTGCTGTACAAGTGATATTCGAAGCTCATTGCTCTTAATGCCAACGGGGGCACTTAACACCTATGTAAATGGTCTCAAGATTAATATCTCGCCATTTATTTTATGTTATTTCCCCCCCTTTGGAGGGGAAGCCTTTTCTCATCTTTTGCCTTCAGGAGCCAGAGCTGAGAGAAGGTCAGATCTGGCAGAAACCTGGGCTCAGATGCCAGCTTGACATTGCCTCTCATACTTCTCCCTGTGTAGCATGAATCATAAAGTTGGAGAATTACTCAGCAGAATGGAAAGATCATGGATTTTGGGATCAAAAACCTGCATTCAAAATAAATAAAAGAGCTACCTGGCTCACATACCATTTTTTTTTTTTTTTTTGCATTTGTTAAAAAAAAATAATGAAACCTAGATCACAGACTTTAGGAAAAATCTTCTTCTAATCTGACTTCTGTCTACTCCCTGGACTGAAGCTAGCCTTGAGTGCTATCATTTCAATAGTATATTCGTCACAATTGACCACCTTCCTCCCTGGAGCGTACTCTGTGATCTCATTCATTTTGGACTTTCTTTCTACCACTTTGGCTACACCTGCTCAGTTTTCTGTGCTGGCTCCTCTATCTGATATCAGAACTTGAAAATAGGTCCTCTTCTCTCTTCTCTTTGCAATCTCTTTCTAGATCATAGCACTATCATCTAATTAAACAGCATGTGCATGCTGACAACTCTTGAATTTATCTCTCCAACTTAGCTGTGTCTTTGGAGATACTGTCTTGCCCATCCACCTGCCCAGCTGACATTGCCACCTGGGTGCTTGTCAGATGGCTTACACTTTATATGCCTATTAATTTTGAGCTTCTCCTTAAAAATCTATATTCTACCCCAAGCCTACCACATATTAGTAATGAGCATCATAATCCGCCCCATTGCTCCACATAGAAGATCCACAGTTGGCACCTCCTTCTCCTCTCTCTATGCACCTATGTGTGCTTCATGGAAATTCTATATCAAGGATATTTTGAACTCTTTTATGTCTACTGTCACCTGAGTGGCATATTTTCCATTTTCCCTTCTAGGTCTATCCCCTAGCCATGGTCTATTCTGCCCTGCTCTATTCCTCAGCAGGCTGATCTGAGGAAGCTGCCTCAACAGCTTCCTTGCTGGTGGGCTCCTTCCTGGTGGGACTCAGGTAGTGAGGAGGACGAGCTGGGAGTTGGATGAAGGAGAAGTGTGAGGGTGCGTGTGAGTTCCATGGGCTCCCTACTTCCAGGATTGCCACAGACGTGCTGGGGCCCCCCTAGGGAGATCTCAATTCATGTCAGGAGGAAGCCTTCTGTCTCCGTGTTCATTACCTCTCCCTTCACTAGCCCCTTTGTGGAAGGTGTAGTAATGGTTGCTACTGTCCCTTATCCTCAAGGACACACAACTGGAAAGTGAAAAATAAGGGCATAGGTTGTGGGTGCATTGACTCCAAGTCTTACCACCTTTCTGTTTTGGGGTGCAAAGCCAGTGGAAATGGTACAGGGTCCTTTTTTTTTTTTTTTTAATTCTTTCTGTTTTTGCGTTTAAGCAACAATTGACCTTTAAATACCTGTAACAAAAGTCTGACATCCTTTCTTATTTTTCGAGGCCAAAGGGTGGCACCCACCTCTGGTGGCTGCTAGGGGCAGTCATCTGTTCCCTCCTGCTTCTGTGTGGCGCCACCTACAGGATCATAAAAAGAATTTATCCCAAGGGCCCTACTCAGTAAAGGTGCCAAGAGAAAGGAAGTAGAAGGGAATGGGGCTTTTCTCTGCGTCTTTATAATTACCTTTTTATGGGCGATGTTACCGCAATGTATAATTACAGGCAAATAGTAGTAGCTCTTGTTCTCAGGCCCTGAATTCAGGTTAGAGGTTTTGCATAAACAGAATGCATCTTTCAGTGCTGTGAGGGACGGAGGAGCGAGGTCAGGGAGGGCACAGATTTGGCTCAAAAGCACAGCTTCCTCGCCTGCTAGTTTTGTGCCCCTGGAGAAAATACTGAACATCCTTGATCCTCACTTCTCCATATCTCAGAGAAGGATACTAACATTTTCCTCAATAAGCTTCCGGAGGTTTAATGGATGAAATATATGTAAGTGTTCACTATTCTCCTTGAAATCCAATAGAAACTTTAGAAACATCAGTTTCCTTCCCCTTCTCTATCCGACAGTGAATGGAATAACCTTCACCATAACATCTGCCAATGGCCATGTCCACGAGCCCAGTGTACATGGAGCGCAGGTGTACAGGCAGGGGATCGCTAAGGGTAGCGATGAAGCCAGTTCACCCAGGGAACCACTAGCCAAGGAAGGGACATGTGAGCTGAAATTTAAAGGATGAGGAAGAAGCAGGAGAAGAAAGCAAGTTTGGACCAAATGCCGTGGGTGCCGTGCCACGGACTTCGGGTTTCATTTGAATAGCGAAGAGAGGCCTTTGCAGGTTTCGGTAGGCGTCGCGCATTGTGATTCTTGAAACATTGTGAGTTGGATACAGCTGAGTAGATTGAGGCCTAAGGAGATGAACTAACTTGTTTAATCCATAGGTAGTAATGACCTTGGTGGCACCGACCTCGAGGCTAACCTGCTCCAAGGTCTTTACCGTGACCATGGCGTGGTCCTGTCCAGGGTAAACCACACACTCTGTGATAAACCTCTCATCTGTCATGATTCTGTACAGCCCCTTTGCTCTCTGTGCTCCCTCCACCTTTGACTTCCCTAGGGATGTCCAGTTCTAATCTTCCCTAAGGATGCCACCTGCCCTGTGGACATGGCATCTCCACTTGGATGCTGATTGGATCTCAAATTTACCACGTGGAAAAGGAAACCTTTAATATCTTCCTCCTACAATCTTTCACAACCTGGGAAATGGCAGCTTCATTCTGCCATTGTCCGGGTTATAATGTTGATACTCATTCCTCGCTGCTCTCTCCCATACCCCAAATCCAATCTGTCCTCACCCCCTCCTTCTCTGTTCTAGCCACACTGTCCTCCATGAAATTTCAGGAACGTTCCAAGCATGTCTCTACCTCAGGGAATTTTGCTTGCTATTCCCATTGCCCAGCTCACCCTTCACCCACCTGTCCATATACAGAGCTCTCTGCCTGCCTTTTGGGTCTCTGTCCAAATAGCATCTGATTTAAGAAGTCTTCCCATGCCCAGCTGGCATGGCTCAGGGGTTGAGTATTAACCTGTGAACCAGGAGGTCACAGTTCAGTTCCCGGTCAGGGCACATGCCTGGATTGTGGGCTCCATCCCCACTGTGGGGCGTGCAGGAGGCAGCAGGTCAATGATTCTCTCTCATCATTGATGTGTCTATCTCTCTCTCCCTCTCCCTTCCTCTCTGAAATCCATAAAAACATATTTAAAAAATGTCTCCCCAGCTTGCCTCAGACAAACGAGCACCCTTCCAATCCCCCTCTCCCCGTCTTACTTTGCTCCTCCCCACATCTCCACTTGCTGAGTGTACTTCTTCGCATAGTCTCTGTCCCCCCCCCCCCATAAGAATGTAAACACCATTATTTTATCATTGATTTTTTGAATGAATCTGAAAAGACCTAGAACGTAGCAGACAATTCCAGAATAAGTCCTAGCATGTTCCTTCATTGCCCACCGTGTGCCAGGCACGGGCTGAGCCCTTCTGCAGACACTGATCTCGTGTGTACCCTTTCCACAGCCTCGGGAGGAAGGGGCCCTGATTCTCTCCTAAGCTTTCCATAAAAAGAGAAGGATGTCCCTGAAACAATGCAGGGAGCGCTGTTGTGTACAGAGGGGCAGGAAGGGGCCGTGTCTCCGGTGTGCTCACCAGTGACCATTCCTGAGGCCTGAGCCACGTCTTCCCTTCAGGTGGCAGCTGAGGAAAGCGCTGTCTCTTTCAAATAACTCACACTGAGATGCTAATAATAAACCAGAGTTACACGATTTTTTCTAAAAAAGATGAAACCCAGGTATCCTTCCCCAGAAATCCAGTTCCCGCCCCAATGGGCATCCTGTTTACTGTGCCCTTGATAATAGGGTCCTAGGTGGGAGGTGTCAGGAGGGAGCGCAAGGCCGAAGTACACCGGGTGTAGCACTTGGAGTCTTTCTCCTTTGTTAAATACACCCCAAACCACTGCCTCGCATCAGTGCTTTTTCATTGTGGTAAAATATACATAACATGGCCCAGCCAGCCTGGTTCACTGGTTGAGCGTTGACCTATGAACCAGGAGGTCACAGTTCAATTCCCAGTCAGGGCACATGCCCGGATTGCAGGCTCGATTCCCAGTGTGGGCGTGCAGAAGGCAGTCAATCAATGATTCTCTCTCATCATTGATGTTTCTCTCTCTCTCTCTCACCCCCTTCTTTGAAATCAATAAAAATATATTTAAAAATATATACACAACATAAAATTGATCATTTTAACCATTTTAACTAATTTTGTTTTAACATCTTGTAGCGTTCAGTGGCAGTAAGTACATTCCCGATGTCGTGTCACCATCATTGCCATCCCTCTCCAGGTCTTTCTCACTTTCCCCAAGTGAAGCTCTGTCCCATGAAACACGAACAGTCTGTCCCACCCTTCCTGCTGGACCCCTGATGTCCACTAGGCATTCTCCTTTCTGCCTCTGAATTGGACTATAGAGAGCTCTCCTGTAAGTGAAATCATACAAGATGCGTTCCCTTGTGTTGGTTTCTGTCACTTTGTATAATACCTTCAAGGTTACTCCGTGCTGTAGTCTGTGTGAGAATGTCTCTCCCTTTTCAGGCTGATAGTACCCTGTAGTATGTAAATACCACAGCCGGCTTTTGCATTCATGGGTTGCTTTCACCTTTTGGCCATTATGAAGAGTTGTTATGAGTAGGGATGTGCTAATATCTGTTCAAGACCCCACTTTTACTTCTTTTGGGTATATATCCAGAAGTGGAATTTCTTAGTGGGAATCATATGTTTAATTTTTTGAGGAACTGCCATCCTGTTTCCCAGTCAATCTTTCATTAAAGTTCTCGGAAGTCAATATTTTAAAATCTTGTTTAAAAGACTGGTTTTCAGAAATGTTACGAAATAATAAAAAGCGCTGGTCTTCTTTTTATTGTCAAGTCTCACCACTTAGTCACTGCCTTCCTCGGCTGCCCTGAAGACCACTTTATCATTATAACAAGGCACAGGCGGGCGTTCTGTATTTTTTTCCTGTGTTTTGTTCCCTAAATGAGTCAGCTGAGGAAGCTACGAGGCTAAGGGAACAATGCCAAGCTTTTTGTATTTCCTCCTTCCCTGCTCCCCTACATCCACCAACTCAATATCACTCGGGCTATTTCCTTACAACCCATCTGTGACCCCATGAACTTCCAAAGAGGTATCAGCAGACCCTGCCAGAACCACACACCAACGTTAACAGCACCGGGTGGGAGGGGCGAGCATGTGAATGCCTGCACTTGGGGTCTGAGCACAACCCTGGAACCAGGAGCCAGAGGTGGGGCTGGTTTCCATTCCGTGCTCTGCTCCCATCCCCTGTAGCGGGATCTTGTCCAAACCTAAGTCACTGTGGGAGTGAAATAGTCCTTCTCTCAATCCTGTTTTTAAATCAGTAGGTTCCCTCAAATCAAATAAAATATCACACAGAATCTTAGTATATGAAACAATTAATAATTAAGGTGCTAAAGGAAATTATTTTTTTTCCCTCACAATACTTCTGACACCGACTATGTAGGATTTTTCCTCACACCAGCAACTAATTAAAAAAAATTTTTTTTAATTTTATTAATTTTCTACAGAGAAGAAGGGAGAGGAATAGAGAGTTAGAAACATTGATGAAAAAGAAACATTAATCAGCTGCCTCCTGCATAGCCCCCACTGGGGATGTGCCCACAACCAAGGTACAAGTACTTGACCAAAATCAAACCTGGGACCCTTCAGTCCGCAGGCCCACTGAGCCACACCAGTCAGGGCAAGCAACTAATTTTCCGTCTCCGAACATCAGCTGGGTGTTCGACAGCTTATTCAGTTTGACACTATCTACCTGGAGTTAGTGCAGGCCCACTGGTTAAGGGCTCGGTCCCACAGCACTGCCCTCCCTTGACATGCCAATCACAAGTCGATGTTGCTACCTAAAATCTGACCACCTGGCTATAAAAGGGGGGTTCTCACAACCGCTCCTCAGGTTTGATAATTTTCTAGAATAGCTCAGGGACCCCAGTAGGGAAGCCCCTCTGATTATGAACCCAATTTCTAAATGCATTTCACAAATACAGTTGTCCATCGTAAGGATGAGGATGCAGTAGTACCTCAGCAGTGGTCCCTGCCCTCTATGGGCGGTGAGCAGAGCTAACTCATTGCTTTGTTTGTATTTATGAAAGTTTGTCAGTATTTTGAGGTGGAAAAATGGAGGCTTAGAGAGCCCACGTGACTTTCTCAATGCCAAAGGTTTGTGGGCAGAGGAGCCACAACTGGAACCCAGGGAATTTGGCTCTCAGGGTGTCTACTTCAGAAACGTTCTGCCTCGAGCCGCTTTTAAAACCATAAATGGGTATGTAGAGACGCTTCTGTATGCAGCAAATGTGCGAGATAAGAGCTGCAGCTTTTGGACTGCCCACACTTGTTGTTCTAATACCACCGTGGGAGGTGCCTGTCCCTAACCAAAGTCCCCAATCTTCTTCCCTTCAGAGACCCCCATCCTCTGGGCCAGCCGTGTGCCCATACAAAACGCCCATAGAGCACTCTTGCAAGTTCCAGCAATTAAAGTGACTCAGCTCAAGGTTCAGAGCTACAAAACAATTCATTTGGCCCAAGATTGGGTCTTTGCGATTGAATTTTCCATCAATTTCTTTGTCTCTTTTGCTCTTTCTTTTCACCTTGTAGGAGGGTGCGAGGGGGTGGGGGGAAGGGGGATACTGTCTTTTTTAATTATGCAGGTGCTCCCTCTTAGTTCTAATTTTCTTCCTCAGGGCTCCCTGCAGAGACTTTGCTGTAGTTGATTGCTAAGAAGATTATTGATCCCAAGGGCAGAGTTCAGAAATATTCTGATAAATGGATCATGTTGTTAATAACGGGTTGCCCCAAAAGGGCTTTGGGGTAGAGATGCTGCTAAAATCAGAGCTCTCGGCAATGGTAGCAAGAGAGAGAAAATGCCCCGATGACCCATGGTCAAGAAGGGAGATTAAGAGAAGAGAGAGAGGGGATCAAAATGACCATTTATCAACACCTCTGGGGGGCTAGAACCCTGGCTTTGCAGATACTAACCCTGTGACCTTGGACAAGCTTCTTAGCATCTCAAATCTCAGCTTCCTCAATTGTAAAGTGATAGAAATAACGTCTTCAGAGCGTGTCGTCAGGGCTCCATGAAATAACCACTGTAAGGTGCTTTGCATCGATGCTGCCACATAAGAGGCAACACAGAAATAGTGCTTGTCATAGGTATTATTACTGTTATTATTTGTGCTTTTGTTAAGCCATCACCAGCCCCTCAAAGTGATAGGTACCAGCTGGAATCCTGGGTTTCAAAATCATAAAGCGAAAATGTTGCACAGTTCACGCGGTTTGAGTGATGGGCTGGCACCTCCGTCCATGACATACACGTGAAAATCAGACACACCGATGGCTGCTGGGCAAGCGGACGATGCAGAGGGATGAAGCCAACTGAGTGAGGGGCAGAACTTGTAGATTTTGCAACTGTCCTCGGTTTAATGTTTGAGATTCAGTCCTCATTACTAAGTGCGTACGGCTTTGCAGTAAGTTGGGAATTGGCTGTGAGGGACAGTGGAGATTGAGACAAAGCCAAATTGAACAAATGGTGAATGATTGGTTTAGCCGACCTGACAGATTCCACTTGTAAATATCATGAAATGTTTTACTCTGGCAGAAATTTAGCTTTCTGGGCGTCTTGACTCCTCCTAGCATTTCATTATAAAGACCCAGTGCTTTCCGACTTTCCCATACAGCAAAGAAGTTTAGATCCTGAGCTGTTCTCAGGTCTTCCTGGCATAATCTGTAGGAGGTACAGTTCATATTAGATAAACTCTCAAGAATGTAAGGACATATATATTTTTTAGTCCTCTGATGTAGGAATATATTTTGTTTGGCCTTTACTCAAACGAGATATGTTTGGTTGGATTCAAGAATGACAATGTGTACCTGTCTCGAATCAAGTAAAAATAAAGTAAAATAAGTGAAATAAAATAAATATAAAATAAACAGTGTTGCAAATTCCCTTGCCAGGATCTGGGCACAGTAGCTGCCATTCTTGAATACAGCAAAGGCAGCTTCTCTTTCCAAGCACGGTTTTCCAAGGAACGGGATAGATGAATATGTATGCGTTTTCCTTGGGCATCCTCTCCCCAGGGACTACCTGGGTTACTGATGGTTTATTAAACAAGATACAGAAGCAAATGAAGACATTTTAGACCCCGT
The DNA here is from genome assembly GCA_004026665.1 of Murina feae. Taxonomy (NCBI): domain Eukaryota; kingdom Metazoa; phylum Chordata; class Mammalia; order Chiroptera; family Vespertilionidae; genus Murina; species Murina feae. The sequence continues at coordinate 6,962 of PVJC01024613.1, read as the reverse complement.
CTTTGTAGCACTCTGCGATCATGGATCACTGGGATGGGAAGTGTCTTTGAGAGATACATCATCCCGGTGAAACCCTCGATTAGAGATTCAGTTTCATTCAATAAACATGTAATGAGCTCCTAGAATGGGGCAGGCATTAGGCTGGGCTTATTGGTGGGAACACGTGTGCTTGGCGGGGAGGTAGGGGGAAAGGAGCACAATATCCACCATCAAGGAGTTAGTATGCTGGTTAATGAGCTGTTTGGATACGCATGGACTGAGACGAGCGCCATGTGGGTGATGTGAAGGAAGTACTTCAGGAGAGCTTAGGAGGAGGAGTCTGATGAATGTGATGATCCTGGCCCACAGATGACCATTCTTAAATATGGGCTCCTCTTCATTTCACTCCTCCATCGAAACCTATTGACCATCTTCTGTTTACCAAACCCCAAGCGGGGTCCCTGGGAATGCTGGGTACAGTCATCAGGATGCCTTCCTGAGCCCGGAGTCTAGCAGAAATGGCTGGAGATTGGACAGGAAACTGCTGTGCTGTGAGTATCCTTTTTAAAATTATATTTTTATAGATTTCCGAGAAGAAGGGAGGGGGAGAGAGAGAGAGAGAAACATCAATGATGAGAGAGAACCATCGATCAGCTGCCTCCTGCACACCCCACACTGGAGATCGAGTCTGTCACGCAGGCATGTGCCCTTACTGGGAATCGAACTGTGACCTCCTGGCTCATAGGTCAATGCTCAACCACTGAGCCATGCTGGCCGGGAGCTGCTGTGAATATTCTTAAAGGTCATTGGCTCCCCTGCTTCAGATAGCCCTACACATAGCTATCCCAGAATGCCTGTGGGGAGAAGTGACCCCAGTTGGGGAGAGAACTACCCTTTCTCTCAAGTTGGAGAGATGAGGTATATGAATGAGAGGACAACTAGTTTCTCTTTATTAAAAAAGCGTCTCAAATAAACGTGAATTGTGCTCATTTTGTGAGGCAAACTACATAACGAATGGGCGGAAAGGTCCTTGTGGTTCCTCGCTATGACGTGGTGCAGTTGAACACAGCAGGGGTTCTAGGTTCAGCTCTCAGCTCTGCCATGAGGCTGGGTGCGTGTCCGTAGTTTGGTTTCTGTGAGGGGTGCAGGAAGGTGGGCCAATTATAGTCCTCCCCAGTTTTCTTCGGTGTGAAGTGAGGAAGTCTTGTCAGCTGAACTCGAGATCTGATTGTTCTTCTTGGACAGGCGGTGTCCAGTACTGCTGACTGACCATGGTCACTCATGACCTCACTCATGGCATCTGAAGGCTCCTATGCTCAATGCTACAATTAAGCGGACATGCTTTTCAAAGCTGACAACACAAACCACTTGGACACAGGCCCAGTTGTAATGCCTACAAGTGCCATGTCGCTGAGCTTCTGTTCAGGTTTATGATACAGCAGTTCCCAATTTTTGGGGTATGCGTGCGTGCGTGTGTGTATGTGTGTACCTATGTAAGACAAAGGTTTCCAATGTATCATATCACATCTTGGAATTATTTTTAATGAAAACTCATGTATTCAACGAGAAAATGATTGTAGCAACGTGCACAGGCTCTGTGCATGGGTTTGCCATTTGGGGATGTGTGACATTGGAGGATTTACATAACCTTTCTCTGCATCTTAGTTCTCTCCTCCTCAAAATGGGGCTAATAACTGTATGTGCCTCATCGGGCTAACTTACATAGATAAGCCATGTAGCATGGCCATTGTACTGTCCAATTACATTTAAATTATGATTAAACATTAGCATCTCAGAATACATCTGAGAAACATTATTAAGGGCAATACTTTTGAATTTTCATCTTTTATGAGGCAGTTGTTTTCTAATTCCTAGAAAACAACTAATTCCTATGTGCCAGAGGTCTCTGATTTCTTGCTTGCGTCAAAGCTAACCAGTTTGTTTTTTTTTTTATTTAGAGGAACAGGATATTTTGAAGTATGCGATGATAAGAACATATTCATAATTAGAGCTGTTATTTGTTGAGCACATATCTGTGCCAAGCATTTTGTGTCCTGTATTTCTATTTTATGATACCCTCGCAAAATAGATATAATTCTATTCATTTGACCGATTTAGAAATGGGAGTTCAGAGAAGTGGAATACCCACCCACAGTTCCTAAGTGTCAGAACCTAGATTGCAACCAAAGTTAACCCATCTCCAAAGCTCAGAAAATTTCACTCCCACCCCGCCAGGAGGAGCTGATGTTTACGGGGAAAACCTCACTCTAACCGAGTAGAAATGTGCGTGTCCGCGTGTGCAGAGATTTTGATTTTGGACTTAATTCGTGTGTACACTCTGAAGACCTTACTACTTACATGAATCACATAACGGTCCCTTTTTAAAAATATAAAACAAAAAAATATGTTTGCTCAGAAAATAACTGCCCCATAGCATTGGGGTGGAAATCTTCATTCTGTTCTACCAGGCATTGTTCAGCGAGCCGGGAAACAGACGGTGCTTTTCCTCGTGGCATCTGTAGAGGTGGCTTTTCTGATTTCACCCCCAACGTTGTTCTTTTCTCCATGAGGAAGTTTAGGCATGGGAATATTGGACAATTGGCCAGAAGCCACTGGGCATGTCTGGGTCTGAGCCAGGACCACTCCCCGTCTCCCAGGGCCCAGGTCAGAATTCTTTCACCGCATTCACAAATAGAAGAGGCCTTTCAAGCAGCGGGACAGATTTGTCTCTGTCAGAGTGCCACCGTGAGAGGATGTTAAGAGAAAAAAATAGAAAGCAGACGAGCGCCCGGGTTTTCGCCCAGCCGAACAGAAGCAGCATTTCTGAACTGGGAGGGGTACAGGAAGGTGGGTCGCCCAGCCCCTGCGATGTGTGGGGGCCCCTCCCGGGGTTCTCCCCGCTGGTGACAGTTCAAAGGCTGGTGAATGGAGACAGATGGTGGCGGGGGCCCTTTGCATTCGTCTCTCACGCACGTGCAAGGCATTTAGGGGCTGGAGGATTTTCAGTCCCCCTGGGTGGGGGAATGAAAGGTAAATGCGGCACGGAAAATGCTCTGGCCTGGCTTTAAAGGCCTGTGTGCAATGCTTCCCTGGGGTTGGGTGGGGGGAGCGGAGGGGGAACTGTGGGTCACTGAAAGGTTGCTTCCCGCTAATGCCCTTGATTGGCGGTGGGTGCGGAGCGCCCTGCGAAGTGACAATCAGGCGAGTGACCACTGCCCTTTGGCTGCGGTGATCAGTGGTCCGGCCGGTTCCCTCCATTTTCATCCGGTTGGTGTCTCAATAGCTCTTTTCTTCGTTTTAGACAAGAGAGAAGTGTTGGGCCGGGCTGCCTCCCTTCTCCCCGCAGCTGGTTTTCTGCAGGGAGCCCTCGGGGGGCTGGTCCACTGTTCTGAGGGGCAGGAGGCTCCGTCCACTGAAGCAGGAGCCCCTCTGGCCAGGCCTCGTATGGTCAGCATGGAGACTGCGGGGCTGCAGCGCCATCAGGGCGGGATCCAATGATTGGGGCTGGTGGCGTGATTAGAGTTGCCAGGCAGAGCTCAGGGCTCGGTTGCATTGGCATTGCGTATACCAGCTGGCTCTCATGGGACATACATCTCATCTGTTCCCATCGTTTCTATGAGACTCCGTTTAAGTGGGTGTCCTGTCATGTCTTGGCTATATCTGAATGCATGAAGGTAGAAAAGGGTGAAATCCACATGCAGGGAAGCAAGAAGGTCACGGGTAAGGTGAGCAAGAAGAGCAGGGGTGCCCTGACCAGTTTGCTCAGTGGATAGAGTGTCAGCCTGTGGACTGAAGGGTCCCAGGTTCGATTCCGGTCAAGGGCATGTACCTTGGTTGTGGGCATATCCCTAACGGGGAGTGTGCAGGAGGCAGCTGATTGATGTTTCTCTCTCATCAATGTTTCTGACTCTCTATCCCTCTCCCTTCCTCGCTATAAAAAATCAATAAAATATATTTTTTAAAAAAAGAGCACATCCACTCATTCGCCAGCACTTTCGCACATTTGGAGATTTATTGACTTAGAAGCATGGCACCGAATCCTACCATGCAGCCAGCATCATGATGGGGATATTAAGACGAATGCAGCAGATTAGTGTGATTCGAGGGAGATATGATTCGTCTACTTCTAGTTTTCTCTAGACGAGTGGCCCTAAGGCATCTTATTAAAATTTATTTCTGAACTGCAGCAGACCCTTTGCTTGCCATTTTATTTTCTGTGAGGGATTGTAATACTTTCCTCATGCATTCCACACTGTCTGTGCACATCACATGCACAAATACCCCCGAATTAAAGCAGAGTCAGAATTAATGAGATGCTGGAACCAACTGTTGAGAAATCAGTACGATTGGATTTTAAAGGTGTTCCTGCAGTACCTCTTAGCTGCCATTGCGGGACGCAGACAGGTCCAGGAGAGCTTATCTCATAGAAGAAATTCCGAGGTGATGGAGATGAGCTGGCCGAGTGGGTACCCGGCTTCAGATCCTGCCAGGCGGACCACCTCTGTAAGAGTTCCCAAGCAAACACAGCCCCTCACATCGCCAGTCTTGCTAGTGCCAAGGGCAAGCCTTGCACCCTGGCCACGGTTGATTTTCCTGGAGTAGAAACTTAAGGACAGTCTGTTGGCGGCCGGGAAGGGCGTTCTGTGGGTGCATTGGCGACCACCCCGACAGTCAGATTTTTCTCTGTGAGGGCTGAGCAGTCAGTGGAGAAAGAAACTCAGGACACAGAAGGTGGAAGAGTCAGACTGACGGGCGCTCAGGCCCAGAGGCTCCCAGCCAACCCCGATTCAGGAGCAGCACAGGTGCCCGCGGGGCCAGGCGTGGCTGCCCGGGTGTGTGTGTCTGGGTGCAGGGTGCTTGCTTGCTGAGGCCCTGGTGATTTTCCTGTTCCTGAAGGTGTTTCCACCTCTCAGAGCCTAGATGTGCGACTGTCTCTGTTCTTCCTGGAGGCCAGATCGTGGGGTTGCTTCTGGTTCTGGAGAAACCTGGCTGAGATCCCGGTGTTTCTGACAGTCGTGCATTTCCTTACAACTTTCTACCACCTGAGGTATTTCAAAGGCGGCCTGTGCTCCTGCAAGTAGAAGGTCTATGGTGCAAGGCAGCACAGGACCTGTGTTGAGAGTAGAGAGAAAAGGATGGAAATAGCAGAGGGGGCTGCTTTCTGCCGAGAGTTGAACAAAGCTTCATTAAAGACTCAGCATGCAGCTCTGGCTGGTTAGCTCGGGTGGTTAGAACGTTGTCCTGATATGCCAAGGTGGCAGGTTCAATCCCTGGTCAGGACACATCCAAGAATCAACCAATAAATGCATAAATCAGTGGAACAACAAATGCTTCTCTCTCCTTTCCTCTTTCTCTCTAAAAAAAATAAATTAAAATAGATAAGGAAAGACTCACCATCTAAAACAGGCCCAGGAATTAAGGAAGGAGCCACGAGTTTTCTAACCTAGCCTGGTAACCTCTAAGGAATGAAATAAAGCATGTGATTGTTAAAAAAAAAAAAGGCATTTTTCTCCTGCGTGGAAATCAGGTTCCATGTTGCAACTCACCCCTGTACGCACACATGGCCTTTACCTGTCTTACTGTCTCCATGGTGAAGCATTTGGTGTCTGTCCTCATTCCAAAGGTGGACATCACCTCATTGGAAACTCACAAGGATTAGCTGATCCGGCGCTCACTTTTTGTAGGTTACCTCTCAGAATTAGAATGGATAAGTGGTTGACCCAACATCCCACAAACCATAAGGACACAGGTTTCTTTCTGTTTAGTTACAAATGTGTAAAAATGCAGGGAGTTCGTGGGATCTGTTCTCAGACAGATCAAGGTCTTGACCAAGGTCTTGTCATTCCTTCCCAAGGCAAGACTCGGGACTCACCCCAGCCACACTTCACACAGGCCAAGGTCCCCTCCAGGAGCCCAGGACCTAAGATAAACTTCCACTCTTCAGAACCCTTCTTCCAGCTGACCCGTCTCAGGCCTCTTTCCCTCAGCTTTTTGCTAAAGAGCTAGTTATAAAATAAGCAAATCAAACACTGACGCATTAATGGATGATGAAGGTCAAAATACAGTCCTCGAGTAAGACGGCGTTTGCGTTTTATCCCGGAGGAACGGTGTAAAACAAGAGTATCCCTGGAGTGGAATTCATTCTTGGCAGCTCAGAAGGTGTTTCATTTTTATTTTATTATTTATTTTTTTAACAATACATTTTTATTGATCTCAGAGAGGAAGGGAGCGGGAGAGATAGGAACATCAACGATGAGAGAGAATTATTGATCGGCTGCCCCTCGCATGCCCCCTACTGAGGATCAAGCCCACAACCCAGGCATATACCCTTGACTGGAATCAAACCTGGGGCCCTTCAGTCCCCAGGCAGGTGTGAAGTCCACTGAACTAAACCAGCTACGGCGAGACCGTGTTTTAAAAACAGATCATTACAGTCTGCAGAGGGGCCTGCTCTGACTCTTCCTCAGAAAGCGCTGTTATTTGCCTCCAGCCTTTCCTTAGAAGTCCTGGGACCCTCCCCAGATACCGACCCAAAGAGTAAAATAAACAGATACAGGCTTAAAGCTCATCTTATATCTCAGCTTCCAATACAACATCTTTTTGTAAAAAAGATGGAAAGTAATATTTGTGGACTTGATTTGAATTGTCTATGTTTTGAATCTACTAACTCATGGGCTGAGCGACCAGTGTGTACTTTCTCGACAACTGTGGCCTTTTGTGGCCAATCCTGGGTGTGCAGGTGCTGTCCTGCGCCAGCTTGAAGAATTGCTATATTTTTAGAAAGTTTCTGAGCCGGTTGACCTTACATTGAAAGTTTGTATTTGGCATGGTGGGAATATTTGTACCATGTAGATTGGCAAATACTATAAATCCAGGATTGGTTGATTAATTAATTAATTTTTTACCACAGAGCTAGTTTTTAAATATTAAGCATTGAGCAGCATATCACCGCCTGTCTTCCCTTCCTTCCTTCCTTCTCCCTC
>PVJC01024612.1:0-25411 GCA_004026665.1 Murina feae | reverse complement strand
GCAGGGAAGCGGCCGCGGCCGCAGGAGGCCGAGGGACTGCCCGCGGAGGGCGGTGCCGGAATAACGGAGCCCTCCCGGCCGCAAGCCGCAGGCCCGGGGCGCCGGGCAGGTACGGCGCCCGGCCCCCCCGGGGCAGCCGCGGCCCCGCCCGCGGAGAAGACCCCAGCTCCACTTACTCTCTCCGACCACGGCTTTGAGGCCGATGGGTGCCATCGCGCCGCGCGAGTCTCCGGGCCGCGAGCCTCCTCACGCGACGCCCGCGGACACCGCCGGCTCCCGGGTCGGCGCGCACCGCCGGCCTCAGCCTGCAGCCCCAACGCCGCGCTCGGGACCGACTGACGCTCGGACTCCGCGCGGGGGCGCCGCTGCCGCCAGAGCGAGGCTGCCGACCCGCGGGCGTGAGCGCGCGGGGGCGGGGCCGGCCGGGGGCGGGGCTTCGCGCCAGCCGTCGGCGTCACCCACGCGGCTGCGCCAATCGCACTGCGGCCCGAGGGCTCGGCCCCGCCCGCCGAGATGCGGCTGGGCGCGCGGCGGCCTCTGGCTGGAGCGGGAGCCGCGCCCACGCCCTCGCCCCACGCGCCGCGCGCCCCCGGCTCCCGCGCGCTCCCCGGGCTCCGGGTCCTAGAGTCCCCTCGGCCGCCTCTGCACCTGAGTCCCTGGCCACAGGCGGCTGACACTCTCCGTCTTCCCGAGATCCAGCTGTGGTCCCGTCTTCCCTCCTTCTGGCAGCATTTCATTCTCCCCATGAAGGGAGCTCAGAGGCTAGCTCTCTTAGGAGTGGTGCCCATCCCAGCCACAACCATGACGCGTGGTTGGTGTATTGACACCATCTCTCTCTGGGTACCCACACATCCACCATTCCCTGCCCTGGTAGGTGTCCGGCTCCAAGCTAAGCCCCTGACACGCATCATCTCATTAAACTCTCATAATAACTGGGCGTTGTTTTTAATCTCCACTTTTAGATGAAAAAACAAACTGAGGCTCAGAGATCTGAGCACTAGACTTGGCTCCCAGGCTGTATATTTATTATTCATTAGTCAATATTTATGGTTATCTCACTACTGTATGTCAGCTGCTATTCTGGACGTTGGAGTTACAGCCGTGTACTCAGATCCTAGTTTTTGGGCACTCAACACTAAAAATTTTAAAATCCCAATTCTGATAAGAATATACTCTTAGTCTTAGTATCTCCTTCTTGAAGTCCACCTTTATCTAAGTGGTCCCCAGCCGGTGTTTGCTGGATTGTCTTTTACTTTTGGGCTATTACTTTTGAAATATGAGACAGGGCTCACCTTTGGTTTTAAACAACAACAAATAGAGTAGAACCCAATTAAAAATAAAAAAGGACAGGACTGCGCTAGTCGTTGCAAAATTAATAAGTACTCATCCATTAAGTTTTTGAAACAGCTCTGTGGGCTGGGTCTTTTTCTTAATAACATTAAGAAATCCTAGCCGAGTGCAGGAGGCAACCAGTCGATGTGTCTCTCTCACATTGATGTTTCTCTCTGTCTCTCCCCCTCCCTTCCACTTTCCCTAAAAATCACTGGGAAAATATTCTCAGGTGAGGATTAACATCACACACACACACACACACCCAAAAAAGAAATGTAATGTTTTACCGATGAGAACATTGAAATTCAGAGACGATAAGTACTTTGTGTAAGTGACAAAGGAAAGATCCAAGTCTAAAATCTGAATTCTGAACCCTTCTTTTGTATGAGCCCCACGTAAAGAAGCCGGGTCCTAGAGCAACACTTTCCCATGGTCAAGCAGTGAACAGTGAGGACAAGAGGCCACACGTCCTAGTTCAACCACCAGCCCCAGGGCATGAAGGACCGACCCGTCTTCTCATTCCTGCCCCAGGATACCCAACAGAACCTTCACAGGGCTTCTCAGGGAAAGCATTCGCCTGTCTTCCTCCGTCCTCCGTGTCTGGGCTCATCCTTTTCCCCGGGGAAGATACGGATAGCTTCTGTGCACTTGGAGAAGGAGGGGGCAGTTTGCAAAAGGGAGGGGACTTAAGATGCATCTGTCATGCCACGTGCTCCCTCCTTGGCCAGATGGCACAAGTCAGCAGAGGCAGCACTCAAGGAGCTGGGGCTCTAGCTGGGGAGACAGACGGGGATCAAGAAGTCACATGCAGCCCTGAGTCACTATTCTAATTAGTGCTGGAGCCGAAAGGCCAGGGGCTGTACGAGGGAAGGACAGGGCACCTGACCCAGTGGAGGAGGAGGAGTACGGTCCGCACAGGCTCCCTGAGATGAGTAAAAGGTAGCGAGAGGGGACTGGGAGAGTGTCCTAGGCAGATGTACGGAAGGCACGAAGACCAAGAGCCAGAAAGGAGTTTGGCTTTTCCAGGAACAGAGCCGGGGCTGGAGAGCATGAGGGGCAGGGTGAAAGGACAGCCGCAGGGCAGACCTTGCTGCAGAGCTCCAGGACTAGTGGGGGGATCTGCACGAGACCTCCTCAACGTCAGAGCAAACAAAATACAGCAGCTCCTTAGTTTCTACAGAAGGAGAGACAAAAAATAAATCTCCTCCTGTCATGTGTACCTGAAATGTTCACCGGGAATGGCAGTACTTAGCACAGATGGTCTTTCAAACAGGATGGTGGCTAGAGCAAGGGGGTGAAAGACGGTGCTCACTCCTGTGCCCTTGACCGAGGCGGCGGATTGGAATTTCTCTGAATGTGGAATCCGAGACCTGATGAGAGGCCTCCCACATCTCTGAGCCTTGGTTTCTCCATCTCTGAAACAGAGACGACAAAGCGCAGGGCCTCTCTCCCTAGGTGGCTCCGAGGAGCCAGCAGGATGACTCACAGCATTGGGTAAAATCCTCCCTCCGTCACCGCACAGTGAGCGCCCTTTGCTCTGTCTTCTTTATTTGCATGTACGTCTGATTCATGCCACACACCTCGCAAAGGACTCTCATGAATTTTCACTGAATTCTCACTATGGCTATTATTACCCCATTTTCCTGGGGCGCAGGGAGGTGCGTCACTTGCCCAAGTCACACGGCTGTAAGCGCAGACCCGGGGCTGACGTCCTGATGCTCAGGGGACAACCGGCGCCCAGGCACAGCCCCAGGCCTTGGCCTAGGGGGAGGTTTGACGGTGTGAACAGCTTGCTGGCAGCGCATCAGCAAGGACAGCCAGCATCTCTCGGGAGTCCGGACCCAAGCGGGTCCACCGCCCCGGCCCGGCCCGGCCTGGGAGTGGGACAGCGCCCGCAGGATGCTCAGGGCTGGTCCCCCGCCCCCGGCCGGTGCGCAGGTGCGCCCGCTGCTGCGCATGCGCGGCCTGCTGCCTCTGCAGAGCCCGGTGCGGGCCAGTCGCTGCGGGCGGGGGAGTCCTGTGATGCACGCGCCGGTCACGGGAGGGCTTGGCCACTGCGCCAGAAGCCGCGCAGGTGGGAAGACGGATGCGGAGAGGAGCAGGAAGAAGCTGGGCTCAGACCAGAGAAGCAGAGAGCAGCCTGGAGGCTCTGAGAAGGGAGAGAGAGAGAGAGAGAGAGAGGCAGAATAGGCAATTGCCTCCATCAGACCTACTGACACCGCGGACCCCCTGGCTTGGCTCCCCCCACCACACACACACCCAGGGCCTGTCGGAGGGCCTGGGTCCAGAGTCTGGGCCTCTCCTCTGACAGGCTGGGGCTTGCCCCCCCCCCCCTTCTACTCTGAAGTGGCAGCAGCGGTTGCATGCATCTTCACCCCTCTTCTTGGCTGCTGCGTCTTGAGATTCGGCTACAGTCTTGTAGGAGCAGTTTTTAAAGAGTTCAACAGGATAATATTTATAAAGATTGTTAATACTGAGAACCCAGTAAGGAGCCAATTAATGTTAGCTGTGAACAGGGTCCAAATGACCTGACAGGAGGCTCCAAATACGGTTACGGAGATTTCAGCCCGCGTCCTGCCCCTTTTGCTGCTGTAGACTCATTAGAAGAGAATGGAGAGTAACTGTCTCGGTGGCAGCCACCCCTGCTGCCCTGTACGTGTCCAAAGAGAGCTTGCTTGGTACATCCTTGTCCCCCAGAGTGAGTTAACGGTTTCTTGTGGTTTTGGTCGGAATATAGTATCAAAAAAGTCTTTGTTTTCAAATTCTTCGGCCAGGTTCTCAAACTGAAAAGGACTGCAGGGTCCAGGCAGTCACGATGACACCTCAGATTCTCAGATTGGCCAATTGCAGGGCACATGCCTGGCTCAGAGGGGTGGTGCTTACTCAGCTCCAACCAGTGATGACTTGGGGTCTCGATTGTAGAAATTATGTGACGTCTTCCAATGTGTAAGTGTTCCAACAGGTTTTTAAAGATGTAAGAACACCACACGGGCCAAACAAAACACATTCCCAGCCTCCAGGCTACCTGGATGCAAACGGTAGACTAATACCTCTTCCCAGAGGGAGAGGTTGGATCCTCTCAAGCAGTAGATTCCTGGAGATGCACTGACTTCCACCCCACTCACAGAGAGGGGCCTGGTGGGTGAGGCTTCAGACAGGGCACCAAGAGCCAGGACCTGCCCCCTCAGCCTGGAGACGCAGGACCAAGTACCTCTGCTCAGCCTGGCTCTGGCTCTGGCTCTGGGGTGGCAGACTGGAGCCAGCAGCCTCTTTTTTTTTTTTTTTTAAATTTTCTATTAATTTCAGAGGAGAAGGGAGGAGAGAGAGATAGAAGCATCAATAAGAATCATTGGCCCTAACCGGTTTGGCTCAGTGGATAGAGTGTCGACCTGTGGACTGAAAGGTCCCGGGTTCGATTATGGTCAAGGGCATGTACCTTGCTTGCAGGCACGGCCCCAGTGGGGAATGTGCAGGAGGTAGCTGATCGATGTTTCTCTCTCATCAATGTTTCTAACTCTCTATCCCTCTCCCTTCCTCTCTGGAAAATAAATCAATAAAATACATTAAAAAAAAAAAAGAATCATTGATTGGCTGCCTCCTGTGCGCCCCCTACTGGGGATTGAGCCTGCAACCTGGGCTATGTGCCCTTGACCTAAATCGAACCTGGGACCCTTCAGGCCACACGGCCATGCTCTACCCACTCAGCCAAACCGGCCAGGGCGGCCCGCCGCTTTTGAGCAGACTGAAGAGCAACTGAGAGGACGCCTCGGCGGACAGCTGATGTGGGCAGCGTGGTTTTGTGGGACATGCCCTAGACCAAGGGAGGAGTCACCCCAAATGCCAGATAGTACAAGTCTCAGAGACCTCAGACAGGGGGGACTTAAAGCCGGTTTTATTCGATTTTGAAAAAATCGAATAGAGAAATATGGCACTTTTCTACACTTTGGATGTCAGAGAACAATTCATACCTTTCACACGTTAAATTGTGGAATCCCAGGGGGGCTTTTCATTCCAACTGGGGAGATCGTCCTGTTCAGATGCGTTCTGTCTCCGGCCAGCTTGGCCAGAGAGCTTCATGGAAGACGTGGCATTTGAGCTGAGCCCAGAGACGGGGAAGAAAGAGACGACCAAACCCAATCAAAGACACGTGCTTCCAAGGTCTGAGAAGGTGTACACATCCCATTGGTCGGTAATGGTGATTCGTTAAGAATTATATTTAGCTTTTTTTTTTTTCAATCTGTGTTTATTATTTTTTTCAAATGGTTACTAAGTTGTTAGGTCCTAACTACTTAATAAGCAGAGCTGTTAGGTTTTCATTTGGGTCAAGGACTATGAAAAAATTACTGAGAAAGCTGCCGTGTTTGGGAACCTCTGGCATAGGCAAAGTGTGGTGGCATTCATTAACTCAGCAATATTTATTAAACACCTACTATGTGCCAGGCGCTGGAGACACAGCAATGAACAAAAGAGAAAATTCCCTGTGGATATGAGGCTGCCATTGTAGAGGGGGAAAGACAATCTAATATAATAAAAGAGTAATATGCAAATTGACTGTTACCCGAGACACCTAAGCCACACCCACCAGCCAATCAGAGCGGCTGTATGCAAATTAACCTAGCCAAGATGGAGGCCAGCAGCTACGGAGCTAGAGCAAACCAAAGGCTTCTATTGCAACTGCCTGCCTAGGCTGGCTGAGCCTCTGCTCACAGCCACGCCCACCAGCCAATCAGAGCGGCTGTATGCAAATTAACCCAGCCAGGATGGAGGCTGGCAGGGCGGCTCTGCACTGGGAGCCTCCGCAGCTGGCATAGCTGTTCCAGGTGTGTCAGCTCAGTGGGAGCGGGTCCGGCCTGGGGCCTCCATGGGGCATCCAGGAGCGCCCGTCCGGGTCCACTGTTTGGCTCCACCCCCCGGGGGCCTCCACCAGGCGTGTGGGAGAACAGGTCCTCCACAGGGCTTGCAGGAGCAGCCATCCTGGGTCCGCTGCCTGGCTCCACACCCCAGGGGCCTCCTTGGGGCGTCCAGGAGCGCCGTCCGGGGTCTGCTGCCTGGCTCTGCCCCCTGGGGGCCTCCCCGGGGCATGCGGGAGTGCGGGGGGCCTCTGCGAGGTGTGCAGGAGCAGCCATCCTGGGTCTGCTGCCTGGCTTTGCCCCCCTTGGGGCCTCCTTGGGGGCGTGCGGGAGCACCCATCCAGGGTCCACTACCGTCATCCACCTCCCAGGGGCCTCCACAGGGCGTGCGGGAGCATCTGCTGCACAGTGCAGAGAATGAGAAGCCAGTCCGCTGCCCAGCTCCACCCCAGGTGTGTTTGCTCAGCAGCAGGGCCCCACCGAGGGATCCTGCACCAGCATCCGCCCCTGGCTTGCCATCCAGCTCCGCGCCAGGTGTGTCCCCTCAGTGGTGGAGGCCCACCAGCGTGTGCGATCGTCGGCCCTCCGGTCGGAAACGTCCAGGCCTGCACTCACCAGCCCTCCCACCCCCCAGTGCACGAACCCTGAAGGGGCTGTGGGCAGCCTGAAAATGGCCCTCAGCCCCTCACCCAGGCTGGCCAGGCATGCCGGCAGGTGGACATCCCCCCACAAGGTGTCCCAGACTGCAAGAGGGCACAGGCCGGGCTGAGGGACCCCCACTCCCCCGGTGCACAAAAATTTGTCTATATAATAAAAGCTTAAGCAACCATTATGGCAGAACAACCAGAACGACCAGTCATGATGTGCACTGACCACCAGGGGGCAGATGCTTAACACAGGAGCTGTCCCCTGGTGGTCAGTGAGCTCCCACAGGGGGAGTGCCACTGTGCATGGCTGGTGAATGCAGGGGTGGTGGTAGGATCCTCTCTTGCCTCCATGGCAGCGCTAAGGAGCAGTGAGCAGGCGGGCGGTAAGGAGTGAGGGGTCCAGGACTTTGAGAACACAGGCTGGGCTGAGGGACCAACCCCCACCCCAGTGCACAAATTTTGTGCACCAGGCCTCTAGTAAATAAATAAATGCTAAATGATATCGCATGCTAGAAGGTGTTAAGTGCTATGGTAATAATAGGTCAGGTGATCAGGACTAGGGGGTTGGACAACTTGTGTGTTAAAGGGGATAGGCAGGCTGGGCTTCATTGACAAGTGGTTGGATAGGAGTTCAAAGTCAGATCTGGGCGTTCCTGCCAGCACTTAGGATATGGATGGCACCAGGAAGAGCGACTGGGATGACCTCAGAGTTGAGGGTCATGTGAAGGGCCCTGAGGAGTACCCCAGCTTAAGGCTGAACAAAGGGAGCGGAGCCCAGAAGGAGGTAGAAGGAAAATGGACAGCCCGGCCGCGTGGTTCAGTGGTTAAGCATCGACCTATGAACCAGGAGATCATGGTTTGATTTGTTGTCGGGGCACATGAAGGAATTGCCAGTGTGCGGAGTGCGGGAGGCAGCCAATCACTGATTCTCTCTCACCGTTGATGTTTCTGTCTCCCTCTCCCTCTCCCTCCCTCTCTAAAATCAATAAAAATATCTTTTTAAAAATAATTTTAAATGTGGTGTGTGTGTGTGTGTTTGATTCAGGGAAGCAGGGCCACTGTGAGTGATGTAAGACACGGGGTTGGTAACCGGGACTAGACCCCATACAATTGTAGGTGCTGGTGGAACAGACTGAGCAAGGCCTCTACACCTGCCAGTGGTTGGAAAGGAGAGATGGACGTGCAGGGGGAGAGCAAGGACTCGTCCATCTCTCACCCTCTCCAACCTCAACGACACAGGAGGCCTTCAGGAGAACTGGTGTCCGTTGTTGCAGAGCTGCACACAGACCTGGTCCAGGGCTCAGAGACGCCGAAGGAGGAGACCTACCGGGAGCCTGAGAAGACATACGCCCAGGTGTTGCCCCATACCAATCATAAGGCAGGTTCACAGCTCAGGGACAACCATGCGCCAGCTACAGGAGCGCCTGAGGCCTTCCTCCAAAGCACGAAGCATGAAAAATGGCTGCTCCTTCCAAATCGTGAGCCAATTTATTTTGTGGCCAATCTAACTTAGAGCCACACAGGGAAGAGAATTCTGGGAAATGTGGTTCCAGCTAAGTTGACATAGTACAAAGGAGAGAGAGAGAGAGCGAGCTCACAAATGTGACAAAACGTTAACAATTGGTGAATCTAGCTGAAGAGCATTCAACTTTTTTGTAGATTTTAAATTTTTAATAAAAAGTTGGAGGTGAAAAGGCACTAGGCCTAGATGGTTTTACAACTGAGTTCTGAGTTTCACTTTGTCTTTTTTTTTTTTTTAATTTTAAATTGATTTTTAGAGTGAGAAGAAGGGAGAGGGAGAGAGAGAAACATCGATGTGAGAGGAAACATCTATCGTTGCCTCCTGCATGGCCCTCTCTGGGGACTGAACCCAAACCCCCAGGCATGTGCCCTGACCGGGAATTGAAACAGCAACACCTCAGTGCCCAGGACGATGCCCAACCAACTGAGCCACATCAACCAGCGTTGATCTAGTCTTTAAGCAGATTAATAGTTTGCGTAACGGATAATTTCTGTTACACAAACTATTCTAGACTATACAAAGATATACAAAGTTCTGATCCATTTCATTAACCTTACTTTAGTGCCAGCACACACACACACACACACACACACATATTTTAAAGTAAAACCATAGACCATTTTCACTTTGGGCTCTCATCCCTCGCCCCCATAAAGATATTTCATCACTAGAAAGACAGGCAACTTAATTTATTACATAAACAAATTAGAGAAGAAAAACCACGAATAACTTTTTGGCCGGAAAATACAGTGAAGCTGAGTGAGCACCTGTACCATGCTAGACACGTCGGATTTGTACCAGAATTCCTGCGCTTCCGAAACTCACAGGTTTCTTGTAATTGAGTGTCCCGTCGATCAGATGATGGTGTATGAGAAACAGTGATCGGTGCTAAATTGAAAACAATTACATTCCCAGTGATGAGGCATGAAGAGAGAGGATGAGTGAGAAGTCAGGGCGGAGCTGTTTGAGCTAGAAATTAAATGTGAGCTCCTGGCCCTTTACAGATAGGAAAATGGAGGCCCGGCGATGAGAGGGGACTTATATAAGGTCAGAGATGCCCACCCAGCCGTCAGCATCTGCTTTTAAGTAATCCCATGGATCTGGAGAATTTAGGCTAAGCAGAAACAATTTTCCAAAACCAGGCTGTTCCCGCCCCCTGCCGGTTGTCAGGAAGAACAGCAGGTCCCTGAGGCTGAGACTAGGGTAATGGTTTTGGCCAATATGACAGGCACAGTGTTGTGATGAATCCTGGTTTTGCTTAAAATTTTGATATGTTGTTCATCATAAAAATTTTGGCACTGATTTTGACTTTTAAAAAATATTCTATCAGCCCGGCCGGCATGGCTCTGTGATTAAGCATCGACCTATGAACCAGGAAGTCACGGTTCAATTCCTGGTCAGGGCACATGCCTGAGTTGCAGACTCCATCCCCAGTGTGGGGGTGCAGGAGGTGGCCGATTAATGATTCTCCTCACTGATGTTTCTATCTCTCTTTCCCTCTCTTTCTTCCTCTCTGAAACCAATAAAAAATATATTGAAAAAATATTATATCAATTATTTATCTTGATTATTACGTTTTTGGGCACACACACACACACACACACACTGTCTCTTAAATTTTGCACCTTAGACTAGAACCTTATTGCCTTCCATTCCCATCACCTTATACTCCTAAAATCTGATCTTCACCCCATCCTTGTTTCCTCCCCCCAACCCAGCACTGACATCTCATCAGAGAAACTCACCTCTTCTGTAAGACTACAGGCAAGACCCTCCCTTTCTCCCTACCTCCTTCTCTCCCTCCCTCCCTCCCTCCTTCCTCCCTTCCTTCCTTCCTTCCTTCCTTCCTTCCTTCCTTCCTTCCTTCCTTCCTTCCTTCGCAGCTCCTCTATACCAGGTGCTGTATTACATGCTGTCTCGCCCTCAGGCAGTTGTCAAGTAGGAAGACATCCAGAAAATGCAATGAAGTGTTACAAGAGCTTCAAATGCCAAGAGACGAAGGATTGCGGGTGGGATTATGGGAGAAAACCCATTTGGATGGGTTCTGTCCCAGTTCCCACTGACACCTGCTGCCTCGTCTATGTCTGAGGCACAAAGAGTGAGTCAGCAAGCACTTACCATGTGCCCAGCAACATTCACGTTTACCTCCAGGTACAAAGGAGCAAACTGAGGCTCAGAGATGTGAAGTCATTTACTCAAAGTTGCACAGCTAGTAAGTGGCAGAGCAATGAGTTGATCTGACTTGACTCAACACCCATTCTTTGTTGTTTTTCAAACGAGCTGTAATGGAAATATTTTCCTTTGTAGGTCTTAACTAGCTGGCATTCCACTGCACCACTGTTGATGCCATGAGGGTGGCGGCCATCAACCTTGCAGCCAGCAGACTGGGCATGGTTCCAGAGAGTTCTCCAGCTAAAGACTGGGTAACATCTTCTGGGTAATGTTGACAATCTCATCAAAAGTTCTATTTCCACTGTGCTTAATGTTATTTGCTTCTTCCTGTCTCTTGGAGCTTTGATGAACAGGGCAGAGGCAGAAGGTACTAACTACCTCAATCTGGGCTTGTCTGTTCTGAATGGTCAGTTTCACTGTAACCCTCAGGCCCTCCCACAGGCCGGTTGCTTTGGTGATGACATCACCAATCCTTTTTGGAGACAGGCCCGGGGCACTGATCTTGGGGGACAGGGCAGATGTGGCACCAGCTTCCCCCCGCCGCCCGGTGCACCTCAGGTATAGAACTCTGATCTCGTTGGGATGAACTCTGGTGGCATATGGAGACGGCTGGTGTCAGGTGAACCCAGATGCAGAACAACCGAAGAAAATCGCACCTACGAACACCCATTCTTGTAAGCCTTAGGCCATGTTTGTTTATTCAACAAATAATTTTGCATGCCTGCTATCTGACAGGACTTGTTTTAGGTGGCTGCGATACAGTAGTGAAGAAAAGGATTTAAAATTCCTCCCCCATCATGCAGTGTTCACTCTGGTGAGGAAGACAAGCAATAAACATGTAATTAAACAAACAAGATACGTTTTTCAGATAACAAAAGTGTTATAAAAAAAACCCCAAAAAACTAAAGCAGGGTAATGGGATAGGAAATCTGGGTTATCATGAAGCCACCCTGAATACGGGACATTTGAGATGAGCCCTCAATGACCTGAATGCCAAGGAATCTACCAAGTGGACACCTGGAAGAAAAGTGTTCAAGACAACGGGAACAGGGAGTGCAAAGGCCCTGGGGTAGGAGTAAGATGGGTACATTTATGCAGCAGACAGATGGTTGTGGCTGAAAAACAGTGAAGGAGGAAGAGGGAGGGAGATGATGAGGCCTGGGGCCAGTTCACATGGGTCTCAGTAAGGCCATGGTCAGGAGCTTGGATTTCATTCCAAGAACAAAGGAAAGCCATTGGAGGGGTTTAAGCAGGAAGGTGGTGGGGTGTGAGCTGCGATGTTAGATCACTCTGGTCTACGGTTTCTCAGCCTTGGCACTGTGGACATTGGAGCCAACCGACTCTTTGTTGTGAGACCTGGCCTGGGCCCTGGCCTCTACCCACCAGAAGTCAGTATTTCACTCCCCGTTGTGACAACCCACAGCGCCTGCAGACGTTGTCAAATGTCCCCCCGGCGAGAATGACCACCATAGTCATAACGGCAAAGAAGGGTTGTGGAAATATATAATATGTGAATGTTATTTATGTGTGTATATAATGTGTGTATCTAGAGAGATGGGTACATAGGTATGTAGATAGATTCCCATGACATGAAATAATAGCTTCGCCTGGCCAGCTTGGCTCAGTGGCTGAGTGTCGACCTATGAACCCGGAGGTCACAGTTCAATCCCCAGTCAGAGCACACGCCTGGGTTGTGGGCTCGATCCCTGGTGTGGGGCCTGCCAATCAGTGATTCGCTCTCCTCACTGATGTTTCTCTCTCCCTCTCCCTCTCCCTTCCCCTCTGAAATCAATAAAAATATCAATTAAATAATAGCTTAATGTAAGTAAATGGTATAGAGGTGTGCTCTTTGTACTGTTCTTATTCTTGCAACACTTCTGTAAGTTACAAGTCATTTCCAAATTAAAAGGTTGAAAAGTCATTCTTCTCTTGGCATGCCTGGGGGCCTGCGAGTGGGTACAGCACTTTGGGGAGCTCTGCAGCGGTGCCTACTGCAGCGGATGCCCTGCCCCCCTGTGACCCGGGGGCTCCACCTCTGGGCTGTGTCCCGAATAGAAACGAATTGTATCGACCAAGAGACCTGCACCCCAAACTGGAGGCAGCCCCGATGTCCCTCAGTAAAATGGAGGTAGCTCACCATGGTAGCCTCATTTCTTTGCAGTTTAACAACGGGCCAACCTGACCGAATAAGGTGATAGAAAGGGGGGAGGGGAGCCAGATGGGCTCCTGGGGCTGGAAATGGTCTCCATCTTGATGTGGGTGGGTGCTCCAGGGCGGTGACATGCAAGGAAGTGTGTCAAGCTGCGCAGTTAAGATTCGTGCGATCTGCTGTGTGTCACTTAAGTAAATAACAACGAAGGGTCGCCCTGGCTTCTGTGTCCAGACTAGAGTGGTGGTCCAGGCAGACAGCAGAGAAACCAGCCGATGGGAGGGAGGATCAGCCTGCGGAGCCCACAGGATGGGACAGGGCAGGGGTGGAATGAAATGAGAGAAAGAGGGGGCTTGGGGTGAGCCCTAGTTAACAGCTGGAGGGTGGTAGTGCTGGTGACTGTGATGGGAGGCCTGGGGGAGGAGCGGACCTGAGGATCCCCGCCTGCCCTGCCCTGTTCTGCCCTCCCTTATTTCCCCAATTTCTGCCCGTGTTGGACTTCCCTCTGGTCACCACCAGGGGGCAGTGGGTTCCTTCCTGGCGGACCAGGTAGCCTGAATCTCGCTCTGAGGCATCTGCCCCAGCGGGCAGCTGTGGAGCCTCCTGCCTGAGTGACCTCTTGGTCACCGGCAGACACGGTGCTCCTTGTAGGATGAAGAGGAAAAGAAATTAAATCCTAAAACCTAGGAATCTGAAAATCCGTCCACTGTTCCTCTTTATGCTCAGGATGGAGCCAGGCTCCTTAAGATGATCACAAGGGCCCGGCCAGCGTGGCTCAGTGGTTGAGCTTCGACCTATGCACCAGGAGGTCATGGTTCGATTCCCAGTCAGGGCATATTCCCGGGTTGTGGGCCCGATCCCTGGTTTGAGGGCATGCAGGAGGCAGCCAATCATTCTCATCACTGATGTTTCCATCTCTCCATCTTCCTTCCTCTCTCAAATAAGTAAATATGTATTTTTAAAAAGATGGTCACCAAGTCTTGCTGCCAGCACTGTGCACTTCACCTGCCCCCACTGGACCCCAGTCCTGCCTCAGGGAAGAGATGGGCTTCCTGCGAGTGCACTTCTCACACACATGCTGTTTCTGCAGCCTGATCCCCGTTTCTCTTCACGGCCCTCAGGGATCCTTCCACCAGGATCCTTTCCTCACCCCAAATGCGGGTCAACCTTGCCCTCCTACTTCTCCCATCATACCCCTTTCTCCCTAAATGATATTCGTCAGTCCTCCCATCTGACTCCTCAGCTCGTCTGTGGCTCTGAAAGGCAGGGCAGGGCCTGGCGTGGGCTCCAAGAATATTTGTTGAATGAATGAAAAAAACGAATGAATGAACGAGTGAATCTGAGGTTGTAAGAGGACAGCATCTCACTTAACCCACCTGGGCTTTCGAAGTCAGAGACCTGGGTTAAGTACTGCCATTTATGAGCTGTGTGACCATGGCAACTGTCTTAACCTCTCTGGGTCTCAGTATCCGAATCTACTTACCACAGTTGCACAGATATGATACATGTCAGTCCTGTAATCTAAAATCTGCACATAGTACATTCAATCAAGAGGATTTTTTTCTAATTAAAAAATATAAATATGGCCTGGCTTGTATGGCTCAGTGGTTGAGTGTTGACCTATGAACCAGGAGATCATGGTTTGATTCCCAGTCAGGGCACATGCCTGAGTTGCAGGCTCCATCACCAGTGGGGGGTGTGCAGGAGGCAGCCAATCAATGATTCTCTCTCATCATTGATGTTTCCATCTCTCCCTCTCTCTTTCTGTCTGAAATCAATAAAAATATATATTTTTAAAAATGTAAATATTATGTGTGTTCAATTATGACTGTTTGCGCTACATGAGAAACTGTTAGCTAACGCCAGGGAGAAAAATTGGAAGAATAAGGTAAAATCTCTCATTGTACTTTATGTACTTCTGTAGTTGAATGTGTTATCTTATCATGTTTTGCTTTTGTAATAACACACGTTTAAAGGAAAAATAAAATCCAATAAAATATGAAAGAATGCTAAACATGATGAGTCAGTCGAGAAATGCAAAAGAAAACCACATGAAATGCCACTGCTCATCCCCAGAAAGGCTAAGATGAAAAGCTCGACCTTGGCAAGAATGTGGACCAACCGGTGGAGGAGGCATTGTTTGTGGAGTGTAAATCTCGGCCATTGCTGTGGGAGTGTACAATGACACAACCATTCTGAAAAAAGTGTCTGGAGTGTGAAGTAATCAGCCATGCTTCCTCTGTGAATCAGAGATCTCTCCCTTCGCCATGGCCCAGGCACCAGGAGGAAGGAACACGTGTGTCCACAGAAAGATTTGTAACAAATACTCACAGCATCTTTGTTTATAATAGCCCCATGCTGGGAGCAGCAGGAGAATGGATAAACATTTCCTGGCACATCTCTACAACGGAATACTACGCAGCAATACAAGGGGATACCTTACGGATACAGGCAAAAATATGGGCTACTCTTGGAGACAGACTAATAATGCTGAGCAAAAGAAGCCAGACCCAAAAGAAAATGTAGCATTTCATTTCATGTATAGGAAGTTCTAGGACAAACTAAACTGATTTATGGCTCAGCCAGTGTGGCTCAGTGGTTGAGCGTTGACCTGTGAACCAGGAGGTCAAGTTTCGATTCCCAGTCAGGGCACATGCCTGAGTGGCGGGCTCAATCCCCAGCAGGGGGCGTGCAGGAGGCAGCCGACAGGTGATTCTCATCAATGATGTTTCTATCACTCTCTCCCTCTCCATTCCTCCCTGAAATCAATAAAAAATATATATATTTTAAAAAGAGTCATACTGCCCCAGCTGGTTTGGCTCAGTGGATAGAGCGTCGGCCTGTGGAATAAAGGGTCCTGGGTTCGATTCCGGTCAACAGCACATGCCCAGGGTTGTGGGCTTGATCCCCTGTGTGGGGTGTGCGGGAGGTACATGGTTCTCTTCCATCATTGATATTTCTATCTGTCTCTCCCTCTCTGAAATTACTCTTTTAAAAAAGAGTAATACTATATGATTCACTTATATAAAATTCTAGAAAATGCAAACTAATCTACAGTGATAGAAATCAGATCAGCTGTTGCCTGGGGCGCGCGTCCGTCTGGTGGAAGAGGGAGGGAGAAATAACCAAGGGCCAGGGGAACTTTGGGGGTGTGGTGCTAGTTTTTATCTTTATTTCATGGTTTGCAGATGTCTTCAGATGCCAAAAAAATCATTAAACTTTACACTTTAGGTGCAGCTTGCTCTGCGTTAATTCCATCTCAATAAAGCTGCCAACAGCATGTGTTAGTAGCTCACTGAGAACTGTGCCTTTGACATACGGAAATTAGGCTTTCAACAAATAAAAGACAAGAAAGGGAAGAAATTCTCCGCCTGACCCTGTTTCCCAGAGCTGCACTTGCGGCCTCACATCTGGGTCCCACAGGACCCTTCTTTCTCACCTGGAGCACCCGCACCCCTACCCCCGAGAATTCCTACAAACCCAAGCTCTACAGCTCAGGGATAGGTGGCTTCTTTACAGCAAATCTGTTCCATTTCTTGGGGCCCAGCTCAAACAGTGCCTCCTCCACCAGGAAGCCCTCCCGTCACACCTTCCCAGCTCAGGGCTCCCAGGGCCCCCGGCTCAGATCTCTACCTTGGCTCTGGCTACTGGTCATCAGAGTCAGGATCCTTTGCAGACCCACATGTCTTCCTCTCTAAATTCTGACAATCCTCATTAGAGCAGCTGCCATTGGATGAGGCCGCCAGTCTCTGGCCAAGTGCTGTCCGTGCCTGGTTTCATGGCCTCCCTACAACAAGGGATTATCAGCTCCACTGTTTAAAGACTGAGGCCGGACAGGTGAGAGCCGGTCGGAGCCGGTCCTCGGCCACACGTAGGCTGGATGATATCCAGGTTCCGCTCCTGCTCACCTTGAGGGCAGCTTGGGGCTTGCCCCACAGGCGGAGCTTTGCTGGAGTCCTTCAAAGTTACAGCAGGAGCCATCGCCCGCGTTGACCCACACAGCGAAGGGTCACGGGTTCAATTCCCAGTCAAAGGCATGTACCTTGGGTTGCAAGTTTGATCCCCGTCCCTGGTTGGGGTGTGGGCAGGATGTGTCTCTCTCACACGGATGTTTCTCTCTCTCTCCCTCTCTCCCCCTCCCTCTCTTCACTCTAAATAAAATCAACAGGAAAGTATCCTAGGGTGAAGGTGAACAACAGCAACAAATAGTTACAGGATGATACCTTGCAGAGGGAAGGTGGAAGATTACCTCCGGTCAAAGGAATTACCGTACCCACCCCAGAGCCAGAAATACTTGAAGAAAGCAGACAGCGTGTGGAGAGGAATGACAAGAAAGGCCTCTCCTCTGGGTTTTTCTTCCCTTTTTTCATCCCCACACACATGCGCAGCCGTGGGTCCTGGGCAAGGTGGTGGAGACCCAGACACCTCGGTTCTGCCTGGCCCTGCTTGGCCGGTGGCTACTTGGGGAGCATGAGAGTGTCTGTGTGTCAGTTTCCCCATCTGTCCTACCAGTGGCGGTAGGGCTTTGGTGTGAAGTAGGCCCAGGTTGTAAAACGGGCTTCCCGACTCCCCATCTTCGCGACTCCCCTCCCTCTCTGAGCGTGCATTTCCTCGTATGCAAACTGAGGACAGTAGCAGTGACAGGGCCACGGGGCTGTCATGAAGGTAACACGTCCAAAGCCTGGCACGGCAGGCTGGGGGCACTGGGTGTTACAGTCCTGTCCTTGCCACCGAGATTGGTAATGAGGAATGAAAGCATCAGCTGCATCCCCAGACCAGGGAGACAATGCATCTTTTTTTTTTTTTTTAAGATTTTTTTTTTAAATTAACTATTTTTAAAAAATATGTTTTTTATTGATTTTAGCGAGGAAGGGAGAGGGAGAGAGATAGAAGCATCAATGATGAGAGAGAATCACTGATGGGCTGCCTCCTGCACGTGCGTGCCCCCCTCCCCCAACCAGGGATAGAGACAGCAACCCAGGCATGCACCCCAATCGAGGATTGAACCAGCAACTTTTTGGTGCACAGGACGACACCCAACCAACTGAGCCACACCAGCCAAGAAGAGACAGTGTATCTTTTTAAAATGAAATGTATTGGGATGATTATCCCATATAATAAAAGCCTAACGGTGGAATGACCGGTTGCTATGATGCACACTGACCACCAGGGGGGCAGATGCTCAATGCAGGAGCTGCCCCTAGCCCGCAGGCCCCAGGCCAGCCAAGATGGGTGCCGGTGGGGGCCCCGATCCCCCTGCCAGTCGCCCCACAGATCGGCCCTGATCACCAGCCAGGCCTAGGGACCCTACCCACGCCTAAATTTTGTGCACTGGGGGTCTAATAGGCTAATAAATGATATAGGTTTCTAGTGTACAGTCTATAGTACATCACCTGTATATTGCATTTTGTGTTCACCACCCAAAGTCTCCTCCCATCACTATATATTTGACCCCTTTTGCCCTTTACTACCTCCCCCTCAACCCCTTGTCCTCTAGTAACCACCATACCGTTGTCTGTGTCTACGAGTTTTTGTTTGTCCGTTTGTTGCCTTCAGTTTTTTTTTATATCCCACATGTGAGTGAAATCACATGGTTCTGACTTTTTCCGTCTCACATTTTGCTTGGGATGGTCCAAACCTCCGTTCGCGAACGTCTCCCATCTCGAGGAATTCGCATCTCAGCCCGACAACCCTTTCATGCTGACACTTGTCTGACCAGCCACACGTCTCTCAGGGGACAAACCAAGGAAAGAATGCTTGAGTAGGAGTCAGTCTGCTGCTGTTAACATCTCAGAAAATGGTGCTGTGACTATTTTCATGTTTTTTGTTTTTGTTGCTGTTTATTAATACTATTATTTTAAAGTTTTTTTTATTGATTAAAGAGAGGGAAGGAGAGGGAGAGAGAGAGATAGAAAGATCAGTGATGAGAGAGAATCATCGATCGGCTGCCTTCTGCACACCCCACACTGGGCAATGAGCCCACAATACGGTCATATGCCTTGACTGGGACAAGGAACAATGACCTCCTGGTTCATAGGTCGACACTCAACCACTGAGCTATGCGTATTATTGCTGCTTAGTATTATTAAATTTCCTTTTTCTTTTTTAAAAATATATTTTATTGATTTTTTCACAGAGAGGAAGGGAGAGGGATAGAGAGTTAGAAACATCGATCAGCTGCCTCCTGCACCCTCCCCACTGGGGATGTGCCTGCAACTAAGGTACATGCCCCTGACCGGAATCGAACCTGGGACCTTTCAGTCTGCAGGCTGATGCTCTATCCACTGAGCCAAACCGGTTAGGGCAGGGTACATATATCTTTATGAATGAATGTTTTCTAATTTTTGGGTAGATGCCCAGCAGAGAAGTTGCTGGACCATTAAGTAGCTCTGATCTTAATTTTCTGAGGACCCTTCCTACTGTTTCCATAGCAGCTGCACCAGCTTACGTTCCCACTAGCAGTGCACGAGGGCTCCTATTCAACCACAACTTCTCCAACACGTATCCCCTGCCTCGTTGACGCCAGCCCTTCTAACAGCTGTGAGGTGGTACCTCCTTGTAGTTTCAGTTTGCATTGCCCTAACTCCTGGTGAGGCCGGGCATTTATTCCAGTATCGGTTGGTCATCTGTATGTCTTCGTGGGAGAAGGACACAGTGTAACTTAAGACCATTTGGGACCTTGGGAAGTGCTTCTGAAGCCAGCATGATCCTCTTCACACGGTTACTGGGCAGCAGCCTGGATTTGGGGGTGGCGGGCGGGGGGAGGATTTTGTCCCTGGGCAGGACTGGCCACCTCTGCAGAATGCTCAGCATCTCTGACCTTCAGGTACTAAATGCCAGTAGCCATCCTCTGCCACCCCCACAGACACCAGACATAGTGATAATTAAAAACACCTCCTACACACATTTCCAATTGCCCCCCCTGGGGGGTGCACCATCGCTGCGGCTGCCCCTTGCTCAGGCTCAGGGCTCCATGTGTAAGCGCACAGGTCAAACCCCCTGCAGAGCTGTCCGGTGGACTGGGTGCCGGGCGGAATCCAGCCGGTGCTACAATTGCCAAGCCAGCTGGGGCGCTGGCTGGAGACTGTTGTCGTTGACTTTGTCAGTTCTCATGGAGGGAGGCACCGGTGTGGGGTAGGGCAGCCCCGTCCTCGCAAGCGCCCTGTCCTGGGCCCCTGATCAGTCCATACTCAGCGGCCACCCTGGGCACTTGTCCCCTCTCTCGCCCACCCCTCCTCTTGGGCTTTTTCTCTCTTTCCCTCAGGGCAAAGGCTTCTGTCCTCCAGGCTCTGCCCCCTAGCAGGGTGGGGACCAAGTCTGTCACCCTGGGGAACACTCGGGCATTCAGAAACCAGGATTATACTCATTCTATCTGGAAGGCCCCCACGTCAGAAATGGGCTTAAGGGAGAGAGAGGAAGGAGGGCCAGGCTGGGGCAGAGGTGGCCCCACCCCAACAGGCCCGGCCCAGCCTCACCACAGGCTTAATCACGGGCAGGGCTGGGTAGGCTAGCTCTGCCACCCTGGCCAGCCTCTGAATCACCAGCTGGTGAGGGGTAGCGACAGCCAGCAGGAAACCAGCCTGACATGGAAGAAATGGGTGGTGGTTGGGGCGGCCCGAAACTCCTGGCTGGTCCTAGAGGAACTGGGAGTGACTGTTCGCTCTGGCTCAGCAGCAAAAACATCTCCAGTACTTGCCAGGAAGTCGGGAGGGAGCGGGGCCAGGCCCAGGGTCCCCGCTTGTGGGGCTGTCACTCTGGAGGGTGGTGGGGTGAGACAAGGCTTATGCACAAGTCACCAGGACACAAAGATTTCCTTTCCTTCTTTCCTTTCCTTTCCCTTGTGTGTGTGTTATTAAGATTGACATTTATTTGAAATTATATCTATTTTTATTATTTACTTTTCTGTTACTTAAATGCAATTATTGAAACAAAGCAATAATAAGATTAGTTAACAGTGGCAATTAGTAGTAATTACTAGTAGGACAAAGGACATAGGACAGGCGCATGGCTAGAGTCAGGAGAACGCTGGCTGCTGCTATAATCATTTCGCCGGGGCAATTTGTCACATGTGTCAAAAACCTCAAAAGGAGGTGCACACCAGCAATTCCACTTCTAGAAATGTATCTAATTAAGAAAATAAGCTTCTAGTCATAGGTACATAGTTTAATATGCCCTACCTACAAGGGAGTATGATGCAGCCCTTAAAAATTAGTGGAATTAAAAATCGTCAGGCATAGGAAGATGTTCATATAACATTGCTAAGTGAAAACAAAAAACGGGCAAGTCACTAGTGGCCACAGCCGAGAATCCCGCTTCGCATCTGAGAACTAGAGGGCCGCAGGGGGTTGGGTCCGGAGGACGGTGCTGTGCGGCCCGGTGCGCTCCGCTCTGGAGCAGGCAGAGCTGTGTGGGGTCTTATCTTCACCTCCTAGGAGATGAATGTCCTCCCTCCCCCAAAGGGCTGTGGTGGAGGGTGAAGAGTAAAGAGGCAGAGGGTGGTGGCCCAGAGCTGGGTACAGCATGAGCCCGCGATGGATGGAACTCTGGCTGCTTCCATCGACCCTTTGTGATGACTCTCACTCCTTGCTGGCACTCCGACACCCCCTTGCCTGACTCTGGTGCTGCTGGATCCACCTTGGAGTGCGTGATGTGGGAAGGTGGAGAGCACCCCCCCTTCTTGGAGGTACGCTGGCAGAGGCTCTCACGTGGGGAGTCAAATGAGTGTGGCCACTGCAAGCATGAGCCGGCCACATCGCAGGGGCCAGGCGGGTGCCTGCCATCACGTTCCCCTCCGCGCGCCCAGGACAGCATTCTGCACGTGGCAGCTGCTCACTTGAGCTCCCAGGACACCTGACGCTAGGAATGTCGAGTTGAATGAGGACAGTCCTTGCCATCAGAGAGGGAGAGCTATTGAAGCAAATACCCACACAGGACAAAATAATTGTAAATGTGCTGATTGCCATGAAGACGCCGGGGAGGGGGGGAGGGGGATAGGCGGGGACAGGAAAGACCTCTGTGTGAAGGGCCGTTTAGCTGAGGTCTGAAGGCTGAATGGCGCATGGTGGGGCAAAATGGGGAAAGGGAGTCAGCATGTGTAAACCCTGATGCAGGAGGGAGCGCGGCTGTATGAGGATGTGAAAGGTCAGGGAAGGGCAAGGGGAAGAGGGGCAGTGGAGAGGCTGGTAGGAGCCCCCATGCCATGTTCAGGGCCCGGGTCTGACTTTATCTTGAGGACAGTGGGAGCCAGGTGGGCTGAAGCGGAGGAACGACCTGGTCCCATATGTGTTTTACAACAACGCAGTTGGCTCCCAGTGAGGAACAAATGGGAGGCTGGAGGCAGGGGGCCAGCCCAGGGCTGGGCAGCGGTCAGCCAGGGTGGCGGCCATGGGGCCTGGCCTTGGCTGTGGGGTGGAGCTGGCCACCGGGAAGAGCGAGAAGGGAGTTTAGCAGCCCGAGGCCAGGTGACAAGAAGGAACAGGCTGAGCTGAGGTCCCCTCCACCTCCACCCAACAGTTAATAAAGAGGGGAGGTCCGGGCGGGGTGCCAGGGTCCCTTCCGCACCGCGGGCCATGCCAACTGGGTAAACAGCAGCGGACACATGATATTTCTTAAAAACAAAATCCTGATTCATTCACACTCCCTGTTGTTTACCCGAGGTGTTTGTTTTTTTTCTCCTGGGCTATTTCAGGTCTGACAGGTTTGAGGGGAGAGCAGAGCTGGAGCTCAGAGCCAGCTGGGCGGGAGAGGGACCAAGGGGTCAAGGCAGGTCCTTCCCCTTCCAAGGCAATTGGGAGGGGCCTGGCCGGGGACCCTCAGGATGTTCTGGGGCAGATCCCTTCTCTTCTCCGGGCTCCTGTCCCAGCTCCGGCCCCTGCTTTCTGGACCCTCCCTTTCACAGTAAAGAGTTCTTATGCTTCACCTTTGGGTCCTTCTTTCTAAGTGTGAGGTGGGTGGGGCGGGGCAGCCCTGCAGGAGGCAGGTTGGCAGAAGCCACTTCCTGACAAAGGCTGGATGAATCAGGAGCTAAAGAGAGGGGGCAGGCCCGGCAGGTGGGCAGGAGGACCCCTCCCTCCCTGCGCTTGATCTGGACCGTCCCTAGCCTTTGTTCACATCCTGGTATCTTCCACGAGGAGGCTCAGGCTGGGGCCAAGGCAAGGGTGCGGCAGAGCCTGGTGGATAGAGATGGCCCCCACAGCCCTAGGAAAAGATCAGACTTGAGAAATTCTTCCAATAGAAAGAATTCTTAACGATTGATACAGAAGATAGACATCCCAGTAGAAAGGCTGGCAGAGGATATGAATTTTTAAAAACCCTACAAATAACGAATACATGCATGAGAAGGTGTTTTAATTACTCAGAACCAAAAACTAAACCTCAAAACGGACTCAAGTTAATGCACCGAGTTCTGGCCCGAGACACCCCGGGGAGCAGGGACTGGGAGGATGTTGGCTTCATTAGTTCTGGCCGCTGTCTGGGCTCTGAGCAGGACAAGGGTGCAGCCTCCCACAGTCCCTCTCCTCCTGACACCATCAGCAGTAAACGACATAGAGCAACTCCCTAGAGATAAGTCGGGACACGTGGGTGTCGTAATGGCCTTTCTTACACTCTAGAACAAGCATGTCAAACTCGTGTCCCGTGGGCCACATGCTTTATAAATAAACAAGGCACCTGGCCCACTGGCCACGAGTTTGACATGCTTGCTCCAGGACAAAAACATAAGGAGGTTCTGATGAAGAAGTTGCTCGAATGGAATCAGAGCGGTCATCGGAAAGAAAGCACAGCTAAGGCTTTGACGTACAGAAATGGCCTATGCTGAGGACGAATGATCCAGTGAGTTTGTGTTCAGTAACCCAGTCATCAAAGCAGCATGTGGCTGTGATGTTTGACTCCAACCACTACTGTGGCTGTGAGGTCCAGAAAGCCAGCCGGTGGGAGCCCTGGGCTCACTGAGGAAGTCATGTGGCTGTCACGTGCTTAAGGTTTATCATGCGTCGTGCCTTAGGAGGAAAATAAAGTAATCTTGAAAATGAGAAAAACAAAACAAGACATTCTCAAGCGGAAGGGCAGGGGTTCCCCCATTTTTATAGTAGAGAAATTCTTCTCTCTAACTTCCTGGAACCCTTAATCCTTTCGGCTTCCTCATAGAGTCCTGATGACTATATCCAATTTTCTTTCCTTTAAAAAATGTCCTTCTTTCCCCACCCAAAGATCATCACTGACCTGACTTATTAACATAAAACAGTGGGCTGAGGACAACTGTTAGAGAACTTCACAATCTTCCTCGAATAAAGTGAAGCAATTCAATGCGTTGGTGCAGGAGGGGCCTCCCAGTGGTCGCAACCACCATGGCAGGGACCCCACGCCTCTCTTCCCTACAGGTGTCTTGGAACAGCCACCTGCCTCCAGGGTCCCCAAGGACTTGTGTTACACTGACACTATTTTAAAAAATATATATATTTCATTGATTTTTTACCGACAGAGAGAGAGAGGGATAGAGAGTTAGAAACATCGACGAGAGAGAAACATCGATCAGCTGCCTCCTGGGGATGTGCATGCAACCAAGGTACATGCCCTTGACCGGAATCAAACCCGGGACCCTTGAGTCCGCAGGTCGACGCTTCATGCACTGAGCCAAACCAGTCAGGGCTGACACTGTTTTTTTTAAAATCGACTGATTGATTGATTTGAGGGGGAGGGAGGATGGCAGGGGAGAGAGAGAGACTAACCTTGGTTTGTTGTTCCACTTATTTCTATATTCATTGGTTGACTCTTGTTTGCACCCTGACTAGGGATTGAACCTGCAACCTTGATGTATGGGGACGACACTCTAATCCACTGAGCTACCCGGCCAGGGCTTCTCACTGATGTTAGGCTGGAGGGGGTCCAAGGCTGCTGCATGCCTCCCATGGTATTTTGCATATGGCCTTCCCTGAAATTCCTAACAGGTCCGCTGTCAGACAGGTGGCGACAGATCTGGGGGGCTGTGAAAGACCCCTACAGGGGAACTCCTACAGCTTTCCTGAAGACCCCCCCCCTCCCGGCTAGGAAAACCCCCCAACGTGTGCTCCCCCGCCCTCACTGAACAGCTGCATAAAAAAGCACTCCTTGCTCCCTTCCAGTACCAATCCACAGGTCTGACCCCTGGATCTGTGGGTTTCGCCCGGGAGCGCAGAATAAATTCCCTTCCTTCAATCTTCCTGATGCTCTGACTCAGTTTCCTCCCGCGCCGCGAACCTAACAACTGACACTTCTCCCTGGCATGCCCCCTCCATGCCTAGCTATTCTGTGTTTAAGTAAGGATTGCTATTTGCATATCACGGAATATCATGTTTTAAAAATTTTCACAATTGGTAATTCTTCCAGCAGAGGAATGGTGAGAAGTGTAGATAAGGCAGCGAAGGCCTTTTGGCCCCGACTCCTGGCGTGGTACCTGATCCGTAAATGGTAGCTAGTCCCACATCTTCACGGAGCAGGCTTCCTGCTAAGCAGGTTTCAAAGTGTCACCTCCTCGGAGAGGCCTTCCTAGACCCCCTTTCTAAGGGGCACCCCCACACCTGCCACTGCACCCCCTCATTCTGCTTTATTATCTTAAGGATTATCACTCTCTGAAACCACGCTATTTATTTCAAAGACCTTGATTATCTTGTATACGGACGCATCGCCATCACCTGCAATGCGTGTCTGACACACACAGGTACTCCATATATCTTTCCATTTTTAAATCAGCTTTATTAAAGTA
>PVJC01024611.1:7066-25516 GCA_004026665.1 Murina feae | reverse complement strand
GAGGGGAGGGGAGGAGAGGAGAGGAGAGGAGAGGAGAGGAGAGGAGAGGAGAGAGAGAGAGAGAGAGAGAGAGATATCAGCTGCCTTCTGTATGTGCCCTGACCGGGTATTGAACCCACAATCTGGGTATGCGCCCTGACCAGGAAACAAACCAGCAGCCCCTCGGTGCATGGGACAACGCTCTAACCCCACTGAGAACACTGGCCAGGGTGCAACTTCAGCTTTAAAAAATGACTTCAAGAAACATGTTGGCTATTGAGAAACTCAGCCCAAGTAAACCAGGTATATATTCTCCAAATGAAATGGCAGAATCTGGGTCTAATATATATCTTACAAGCTCTATGTCATCTGCCAAAAAGAGTATATCTTACAAACATAATTCTTAAATTATCAAAGCTTTAGGCACTTATCCTCACCAGTCTAAGATTTTCCAGCAACAGTAAGGATAGGCTATCTCAAATAATTTATGTTCCTAAAACAACAAAAAACATTCTTTTCAGTTTTCGTTCAGTCTCTAATATGATGGAATTGGCATATGTTAATATTTATATTCATGTAAAGTCTTGTGAGATTAAGTTTTCAGGTATCACTCTGTTTTTCAAATGGTATCTTATGTATCAAAGATATCTATAATTGTTTCAGGAAATCTAAATACTAGAGATAGCAATCACAATGCCAAGCTCTACTTCTAGACAATCCAGAGAAGAACTATCTTCCAACATGCTCTACATTGCCTCCAAATATGTGTATGTACTTAAACATACGCTCACCTATAAAATTAACTATTAGACCTTTAAACTATTTACCTTGCAGTTAGCTGAGAGACCTTTCTAGTTAATGAATAAGAGCATTCTACTATTTCCAGAAGATTTTAGAAAATGAAATATAAACCCAATATAAACTATTTCTGAAAAAGTACAATATAGCACAATATTTTATCACTTTGATACATAATTGATATTCCTATTTCAGAATACTTTAATTTTTAAGCAAATATCAAAGTTAACCAATCCTATGGAAACATAGAAACTCTATTTACTAATCTTACCTTCAAAGAAAAGGACTAGGTTGTACCTATCTAGAAGAATAATTTTGAAAAAAGAAAAACTTTCATTCTATTCCATATTTATTAATTAACGGAAAAGAAAAACAAAGGTGTAGAAAAAGAAAGAAAGAAAGAAAGAAAAAAAGAAGTTATAGCACCCAGAACATAAACACAAAGATACTGAGGCAGGAAAAGAGAATAGCATACCAAAAATATGTATCAAGTTGAAATACGATTGTAAATAGAGATACTGTAAAGGTAATTCATGCATTTGGTGCTAACTAGTTGATTGCTAGGGTTCTCTAAAATTCTAAGGATCTACAATGATGCAACATTTTTACATTCAAGGAACCTATTTTTGTGGCCTAAGAGATACCTGCACAAAGAATCTCCCTCACACTTACCAAGACCCATCCACATCTGAAAACATTTTAATGTTTACACTAAGAATTATTTAGTTGCAAACTGTAACAGCTGAAGTAGCAGCAAAGATGACCAAGGACCTCCAAGATTGTTTCATTTTAAGGTCTATGTCAGATCTATTAACTTATTCACCATCAGTGCAAATTTTTTTCCGCTATGTTAAGACCAATGATTCTTTTAACATCTTTATTTCCTTTCTAATGTCAAGTTAAAATAATTCAGATTCTGGTCAATTCCAATTGAGTTTCAGTCAATGCCATGTACATTAGTACTGTACAAAGACTTGCTATAATAAAATCTTGCTGCTAGACTGGTAACAATGGGTCCAACAATTACCTAATTATTAGATAAAAAATGTATTAGGCTCATTTTAATCTGAGAAGAATGCCTTTCAATTCAGTTGTCTATTTTTATCGTATACATTATGAACAAATAACCCACAAACTCAGGAGGAAGAAACAGTGAAAGTATTATAACTCTTTGGACTATCTATCCTAAAGGAGATAATATACATGAGAATTTTTTGTTCCCACAGAGACAATTTCATACTAGATGCTGAAATACAAATACATATTTACTGATATGCCTATAATGTTCTGTTCAATAAGTACACTCTAAAAACAAAGTTAAAAAAATTAGAAGAAATACTCAAACATGGTTCACGAAGGCCAAATGTCTGCAGTTACTTAAAAAAATGACATCTACAGGGAGGAAATGATAAAATGGAACACACTAAGAGAGTAAATGACAACACATCAGAAAACATTTACTATTCTTAAAAGACAGGACAGAAACTTTCCAAATATAAATGAGGAAATTTGAGAATAAACATGCTCTAGCAGAGCCATTTAGGAAGATAGTGTTCTAACAAAAAGGCGTGGTAGTTTAGAAAGCATTCGTTTATCATGAAACCTGTTTTGAATTTCAGTTCTATCATTTAGCTCTATAAATTAGGGAAATTTTATTAACTATTATGGAATTCAATTTCTTTCTCATAAAAAATGAGAATACTGGTTAATTTCTAAGTTTCCACTGGAAAAATTAAAAATTCTCACTCCTGGAAAATGGTACTAATCTTAAATGTATAAAAATTTGTTTTAACTGCAGCTCCTTAGATAAATTGATTACATTTAATTACCTTCATTTATGAAGTTTTAGACAAAACCATCTCAAGTCTTTTTTCAGTTTCTACTTCTTATAAGAACCATATTATGAAAAGAAAACTCAAAATGGTCCCTTTGAAATAAAAAGCACATAAACAACTCCTTAGCTGGATCTGACTATCCTAAATCCTAGGTAGATCCTAACAGCAGCTTGTGGGAGACATCTGTCGCTGAAACTGGGAATTTAGCACATGTGTGAGCTACAGGAATACAAAGGCAAGGTGAATTGTTAATTTGAGAGCAAACAAAAAACTTTTCAATTAGCTCATCAACTTTCTATGTGGCAGAATATGCACGCTAGGCCACTAATTTATATAACTTCAAATATAAAGTCACTCATAGGGAGAGTGAACAGCTGACAAGAAATCAGGTGACCAGATTTAAAGTGGTACACCATTGATTGCGGGGGGGGGGGGGGGGGTGTCTTTTTTTTTTCTTTTTCTTTTTTTTTATTATTACTTAAAATATTACAAAGAGTAATCGAGACTTTTTAAAAACGCCACGGGACACGGGACAAACTGTTAAAAATCGGGACTGTCCTGCCAAAAGCAGGACATCTGGTCACCTTAGACAAGAAGCAAAACAAAGAAAGACTCATGAGTAGGATTCTTTACACAAGCCAACAGTTACTAAGAGTACACCTAGAAGATACACTTTCCATATTAAAATTATCTAGTTTAAAAATCTTTAAAATACCCAAACCTTTCTGGATAGCAATAATAAAATCATTAGTTTTTGTTTTTGAGTTGTGTCTAAACTCTAGAGCAAAGATTTAAGAAGATGAGGCTCACAGCTCAGTTAAAACACTATATCAAAGACGACAGGAAAGAAAACTATTCAACTTCTATTTTGCTTTTTCCATCTTTTCTCTCAGGAGAATGATTTTTAGAACAGAAAGATAAAAAGCAATATGAAGATGGATCAAAATGCAAAACAGGTGAAGAGAACGACTGCCTTAAATGAGTTCAAGTCTCTAAAATAAATGAACCACCGCCCTGAAATAGAACTTGCCGTTGTAATCATAGAACTACTGCTGACAAATCTGAGGAAAAACAGAAAATCGCAAAGGTACAACAGGACTGTATGTGGCTACATAAAATATCCCAATGTTCAGAACGAATCTTTTCAAGAAAGAGGACTTGAGAAATTAAAAGTTGGGTGCAGATCTTTTAAAAAAAATGTAGAATAGCTTAATATACATATGTTTTGTTAGATCTTAGAAAAGGAATGAACACTTGACACATCTATAGATTTACTGAATTAAGAAATAGTAAGCAACTGCTTTGGAGGTATCAGACTAGCAGATCTGTACAATACTTTTAGAATTTAGTGAAGGCTCTCTAGTATCTTTGTAAACAAGTTGGACAAATGAGGGTTAGAGGATAATACAGTGAACATTAGTATTTGGTTGAACAACCTCACTCAATAAAACTCACTGGTACAAGGAGAAATCAATTCGCATGCCATATGGGTCTGTGCTTTGTAATTTTAACTCAACATTTTTATCTACAACTAGAAGCCCGATGCCCAAAGATTTGTGCAAGAATAGGCCTTTCTTCCTATGGTGGCTGGCATGTAGGAGGCTCGCTCTGGCAGTC
The DNA here is from genome assembly GCA_004026665.1 of Murina feae. Lineage (NCBI taxonomy): Eukaryota > Metazoa > Chordata > Mammalia > Chiroptera > Vespertilionidae > Murina > Murina feae. Next base: position 21,287 of record PVJC01024611.1, on the reverse strand, counting down.
TGTGCAGCAGTAGCGGAGATGGGGAGGACTGGAGAGGGTGGGTGCACTAGTGCGTTTCACTTTCCCATTGTGAAAGTGGGATGCAATTGGCCCCCTTCCTCAGCCTCATCCTCTTCCTCTTCCGCCTCCTGCCCACCTGCCCTCCCTCCACACCCATCGCCTCTCCCCTCTTGATTTGGCAAAATAGGGAAGAGGGAAATCTGACAATTTGGGTCACTGTGTAGGTGGCCTCTTTCATCTATTCAAAATAAAGCTGAGCTACCTGCCACTGCCACCATGGTTGCCATCATCACCCCTTGGCTGGCCCGGGGTTCCAGGGCACACTAACTGTGCACCGAGTGAGCTTCATTGCATGTCCACACCCATGGGGCTGCTCCAACACTAGGGTTTTGTCTACCAGAGCAGTAGGGCAGGGGTGGGATAGAGGGAGACATCAGACACCAGGAGCTATGACCTCAGGCACCAGAGGGTTGCCTCTGAGGCTGGGTCACAGGGAGACTGCAAGGATGGTTGACAGGTGTGGAGCACAGTAGGGAGGCCGAGGAGGCTGCTGCCCAGAGGCCCAGAGCGCCTGGGGGTCAGGGCTGCTGCCACCTTTGTTGGGTTAATTTGCATACTCGCTTCTGATTGGCTGTGGGGCATCATGAAGTGATGGTCAATTCATATATTTCTCTTTTATTAGATAAGATTGGAAAAAAATATTTTACAGCCTGCAGTAATTGGATAGTTTCCTATTTGGGATACAACGGAGAAGATCCTATAATCAGTTCATAGTAGATGGTCAATACATATTTGTCAAGTTATATCACAACTCTCTATAACAAAGGTTCACTCTCAGGAACTTGGGGTAGAAAACCTATACCAGAGATTAAAAGGAAACGAGACACTTGATTCATCTAACATGTACCTTAGGAATTTATTTTGTGTAATTTCATCACAAATAAGCTGTAACAAGCAGTGACCAAATAGAGCTTAAAAGAAGTACTTTAAATTTCCTTTGTTATATTTTAGATAAAAACAAAACTTTGGTATTTGAAATCAGAGCTAAGCAGACAGTGAGAACTAATGGAAGAAGCACTACTCCACCTACTACCACTTTTATAATTACCACTAGCGCACACTTAAACAGCATTTACTATTGCCAGAGCCTGTCCTAAAGGCTTTAGATAATCATAAAAAACATACACAAATATTATACTCATTTCACAGACAAAGAATCTAAGGCTTAAGGATGATAAGTAGCAAGCCCAAAGTTACTCAGCTAATAAGTAGCAGAGCCAGGTAGATTCAATACAGGCAGATTGGTTTCAGAATGTGTCCTCTTAATCACAACTATATTATAATACCAAAGACATCTCCAAATCTTCAAGTCCAAAAATAGTATTTTTAAATCTGTAAGTTTTTTTTTTTTACCATTTTGCATTTAAACAACCTTTTACTTTCATGAAAGAGCTTCAAGAACTCTATAAACCTGTGTAAGAGGTGTCATCCCATTTGAATTACCAATATACATGGAAAGAGGAATACTGAAGGTGTTACTCCGATTTTAAAAAGTGAATAAGCAGAAAAGTAACAAAAAATAAAGAGAAATAGTAAGTGATTTTACTCTTTCTCAAATGGATTCTCAGAATCCCAAGACAAACTTGCTTGTTAGTCAGGTGACCAGTACTAACGTTATTGTTAAATGGTCCTTATTCTAAACCTAAATATATTCCTCAGGTATTTGAATTTCTATTTAGTTACTACTATAAAAAGAAATGGAATATAAACTGAACTGGAATTTAGAAATTATTACCTGAATAGAATGAACCCAAGTGATTCTACTGCTGCCCTTCTGACATCGTCATTAACATCGCTCACCTGGGAAAAAATTTAAGAATGATTACATTATGCCATGCATTTTATTACCAGATCAAACTGATAGGAGCCAACATCATTCAAATATACATTAGACCTCATTAATGCTATTCTTTTATTAGGATGTTTTTCCCCAATTTAGAAAAACTTGTCTGAGAATGTCTTTATTTCAGGGCTTACAAGTTTTAAAACTTGGTGGTGTTTAAGGTTCAGAACTGCTTTTAAAGACTATTTCAGCTATATTATGGCTTTTGTGGGCTACTATGAAATCCTAACCATTCCTTCAATGTTATTTTCAAAAACTAATGTCCTAAGGTTCAAGCAAAACGAAAACATTTAGAACATACCATATTCTACACTGATAAAGGATAAACTACTTGTAAGTACTGTGGGATGTGAATATCTCTGGGAAGGGGTTATGGATAGTTTTGAGCCCATTCTGCATGGGAAGTATTGACCTTGGGTTTATCTTCTCCCAGCATCATGAGAGCAGAAACCTACTGAGTTAAGCAATGTGTGGGGTGCTTGCTGTGTTACCAGGCAACACTATTTATTGTTGAGAAGCTATATTTGGATTAGGAGGACTGAATGGAAAAGCTTCTTGGAAAACGTGGGCATTGGCTTTCCTGTGTAATATTTTTCTTGAAATAGAGCATGTTCCTTACGGAGCTTGAGAACTAGCTTCTCAGGCTGTGAAAAGAAACAGTTCCTATTGTTCATTATGTTTCCTGGTCCCAGGGCTGCTGCACAAACCCACGTAATAGTCTTATCTCTTCAACGAGGGTGCCTATTGGAGTTTCAGAAGTCACTGCACCTGAACGACTTTAAGGACTTTCATTCAAACTGACAGACTGTTATCCTGTCCTTCATCCTTCTGAAAAACTATGTGAGCCTGATGCTTGGATACAGCTGATCATGTCCTGTGAACGAGAATCTGAACCTGAGACCACTAATAGTGGACATTTGATGTGGGTGCTGCACTCACCTAGGCATGTAGAGTCTATCTGCAAACTTTCCCTTCCATCCTATCCCCAAGAAAGATCACAGTACTTACAGCAACATGTAGCAGGCGTCGTATAGCTTTGTTGTTACCCGAGCCACAGTAAGCCATGGCTACAGTATACATTCCAGACCGTCGAAGAATTGGGTCCTAAGAAAACAATTCAATATCAATCACCAACTTATTTCAAACAATAACTCCTATAGATTAATGGGCATAGTTGTATGCACTGGGAGAGCTTGTTTTAGGTAGGAAGAGACCAATTCAAGAACTATTTTGTGGTTAGTATTTTCTAAATGAATGGGGAAATAAGATTAACATGAGAGGAATTAACTGCTTGAAATTCCCAACATTCTGTGAAATATAACATGCCTGTTCTGCCTCACACATTCTAGAACGTATAAACTCAGTATCAACACCTACTGCCCTGTGACACTCAACTTCCATTTATCAAAGGGACACAAAGAAGCCAGTTTCTATTCCATAGTCTAACTTGCTTTTACTTTATCATTTAATTCGCTGGCACTGAACACTGAGTAAGAAATATGGAGGTCTGCTAGTTGAGCAAAATAATCATTTTATCAGTAAATTATAGCAGTGGTTCTTTTAAAAAAAATGTTTTATTGATTTTTAGAGAGAGAGGAAGGGAAAATTACAGAGAGATAGAAATACTGATGAGAGACAGATGTCAATCGGCTGTCTCCTGCATGCCGCTCACTGGAGATTGAGCTCACAACCTGGGCACGTGACCTCTTGGTTCATGGGTTGATGCTCAACCACTGAGTCACACTGACAGGGCTAGAAATAGTTCTTTTAATCAGATTATAGAGGACAGTATACTGCTGACTACTTATAATACCAATGTGAAAAGAAAACAAAAGACAATGGAAAAAACCTCATTCAATTAAGTAAGTAGAGATTGGCAATATTTTTTTAATGAAAAACAAGGAAGTAAACTTTATTTTACTAAATGATTATGAAATCATTCCAAAAACACTATTTCTAAAAGGAATTAACTTATAAATTACTAAACATTTTTTATTTATCTGAAAATCACCGATCTGAAATCTTCATTAAATTTTAAATCCTGTTCACATTTCTGAATCAGTATTTTTGTTTTCTAAATTCTATTAGGTTTTATATATCTTATGAAAAGTTGTATTAACAAATGTAGCTACGTGTTCTGAAGGGAAAAGAGACAATTTCCAGTGAAGCTAAGTGTTTTATAAATGGTGGAAATACTGGAAGGTGAGGGAGTGCAAAGAGAAGAGGATGGATATGTGATTCACCTTATCACGGCAGAGAGATTCAATGAGAGCATCGGCCTCTTCCATCCTCCCGTACATTACTAGTGCAATGCCAACGGCAAGACCACGCAGAATCTTTTCATGTTGAGTTTCTTGTGCATAGCCGACCATGTCCTCAATAGCCTGGGCATTTTTAGAGCCCAACATAACCAAACCTAGGGCCAGGCCAGCTGCTTCCCCTAGTGAGTAAAAAATCCAAGAATAAGAGCTATATATATAAAATCAATACAACATATCCTATTGGGAGTGGCATACTAGCACCAACTATTAACTATCATTAGCATCTCTCTTCCAATTTTTTTGGGGAGGCAACCAAAATTTTTGGTGGCCTAAAAAAAACAAAAACAACAAACAAACAACCATTAGCTCTGCCTTCATGGCTCAGTGGTTAGATTGTCAACCGGCTAACTGAAAGGACGTGGGTTCGATTCCGGTCAAGGGCACTTACCTGGGCTGCAGGTTCCCTGCCTTGGCTGGGGCACGTTGAGGAGGCAACGAACTGATGTGGCTTTCTCACATCCATGTTTCTCTCCTCTCTCCCCATCCCTTCCAGTCTTTCTAAAAATTAATGGAAATAATTTCCTGTAGTGAGGATTAATAAAAAAACAAAACAACCTAATCATTAGCTTCTGATTACATTTTTTCAAACCATCTGATAAAAAGGAGGGTATTTTATATGGTTGTATATTTATAGCTTTTTTCTTTTTAAATCTTAATTGAGGGTACCATAGTAGCCTACAGTGATTTCAATGGAGACATTATGACATTTTTTCTACATTATCAGCAGAGTCCTATGACATAAGTAGGTCACTCTAATAAATTTTTTTTGTATTTACAAGTTATATAGAGATACACACAGGCTATGCCATTTTTAAAAGCCTTTTTATTACAAACATTTTTTTAAGTTTGACAAATGGGGAAAAAAATCCACTCCCTCTTTAAGTAGAGAATCGTTAGATTTTTAAGAGGCTATACAAATTACAGGTAGAAAATATCACAGTTAAATTAAATAAATCTAAAATTTGTTGTCTTTAGAAAGAATCACTTACCTGTCACAGCATCATCCTGATAAAGGTTTGTTTTTAGCAAATCATACACATCCTGACGTGCAGTCCCCATGGCAGCCAAACCAAGACCCAGACTGCCACCATGTCGAACAATCTAGGAGAAAAAGCACGGGCTCCACTGATGTAGTACATTGTACTTAAAATCCAAGCTCTAATTTCAAAATACATTTTTATATAAATATGTAGAGCAGTTGGCTTAGTTAGAATGATCAAAGGATTTAAAAATCAAAAGGGCCAATGGTAACCTCAGAAATTTCAATTTCAAAAGAATGGTGCTTGCTGATACAAAATAATAGTGAATTTAGAAGTGAATAAAAGAAGAAAAAAATGTGGAGTGAGACTATAACTCTCTTTCAATACATTTATTTAAGAGGAAGAGAAAGATGACAATAATTAAGAGGAAGTAGCAAGTGCCAAGGTAAGTTTATGTTAGGATAGATGAGACATGAATATGCTTATGGGCTGAGGGGGGAAAGACAGCATAGAGGGAGGCTGAAAAGGAGAAAATGGTAGATCTAATGGAATATGGAATAAAGTGTGAGAAAATGGAGTCAACAGCAAAAGTTGGTCTTTACTTGAAGGACACCTGGTCATCTGTGATTTTTTGAATGCACCATATCTTTTTATTGGTGATAGCACCCCAATCTTGCTTGAAGAATACTTCTCCCCCATTGATTAGTCTTGGTGGGGCTGTCATTTAAGAAGCTTCTACCTTCCTCTAGCCAAAGTATTGACCTATGACCCAAAGATAGATCAACTGGACACTTCTCTGGAATTTTAATCGTTCTTAAGTGGAATGACCCAAGGACCAAAAACATTTAAGCTCACTCATCCTGACAGTAGGGCCCTGAAAAGACAATTCCATTATTCCAATTATCTATTTCCCTATAGCTCCCCTGGCTCTTAACCATTGTGAGAACTGGTTCATCAGCTTGTCCTTTAATTACATAAGCTACCTCCAATAAATTCCTTGTTTAAATTAGTCAGAGGTGGTTTCTGTTGCTGGCTTGCTTTGATAAGAAGTAAGGTAAAGGTATGTGTAAATGTAGAGAAGATCTTGGATAGGGGGCTTACAAACTGGGACGGGTGTTTCTATTGGCCTCCACCTTGTCACTAAAATAGGAGGACAAAGTTTTTTAGCTGAATCAGCTACTCTCCTAAAAGGTTTCTAAAAGAGTCTAACATAAACATTAAAGTCTAAAATCCTATTTTAAGGTACCTTAAAATAAGATAGAGCTAACTAGTTTTTTCAAAAATTTACATTTAATACTTATCAAAGATTAAAAAAAAGCAAGAATTCTGATTTCAAAGACGGGATATGTAATTTCTTTGGGACTAGTTTCCTGCAAAATGATAGGATTAGACTAAATGTTCACTAAGGTCATCTATATAACATTACCAAACTCTAAAGTGTGGGAATAAAACCTGTGTTTTGAAAACAATACTGTTTGGGGACTTTCCAAATATAACAAAATTTCTATTCACTAAAATAATTTGGAAATGTTTTATGGACCCTTAACTAATGAAAATTTAGTTTTCCATTCTAACACTTACATCATTGCTGGCATTCTTAAGCTGGTTAAGCAGATAGTCAATTATATCACCACCATGATTGGCATGAATTAGACCTAATGCATAGAGACCTCCACCTTCCTGATAGGCTGATCCTGGAGAGGTGTCCTTGGGAAGATATGTTGCCATTAACTGTAATGCTTCCTTCTCATGACCCTGTAAATTGGAGCCACAATAAAAGTGTCAGTAAGAGAAAGTAAGAAAAAGAGCTAACATTTTCTATGATTATTGCTTTTATCCAGCATGTTCACTTGCTAAAAGAGGAGGAGGAAGTGGGGCTCTCTTATACAACTTTATCACTTGAACCAGTGAAGAGCCTTTCAGAAACACAGTCACATCCTACTTAGAAACAAATGTTTCAATTTTTTTCCTTGTTTTATAACATTTCCCCAAATTCATCTTATATTATGCAAACAACTTATTTCAATTCATCCTTTGAGAAATGGCTTAGATAATCTTCATAGGAAAAGGATTTCCACCTTTTACTAAAAACCAACACATTTATATGTACTTTAATTTCTTACTTTATCCTTCCCTAAAAGAGCACTGATTTAAACTGCTGTGTTCTAATGCCTATTCCCACGAATCAGTGTATATTACCTTGTGAATTACACCCAAACTGGCTGTAGCTGTAAATTTTGCCCAGTTAGTAGCCCTGGCCAACCATTCCAAGTTATCTCTGTAAGAAAAGAAAATTAAGTAATACTACTGAAACCAATTCCCCAAGGCATTTTATAATTCTAAAGTCAAAGCATTAAAAATTTACCTTAAATTGTTACAAATCATTTCACTGTATGGATCACAAATTACTGCTGATTCTATTTTACCTAAGTTGTTCTTAATATTTTGAGGACTTTTAAAAATGCATAATATGTAATTCCACTATGAACAAAAGCAAAACTATACTAAATTTTTGAGCTTAATATATTTCATTCAAAAGCTGATACTCAAGCCAATTAATGAGGAGAATTAATTTTGCCTTAAAATAAGTAGGGCCCTGGCTGGGATAGCTCCGTTGGTTAGAGGGTTGTCCTGATCCGTCAAGGTTGCGGGTTTGATCCCCAGTCAGGGCACTTACAAGAAACAACCAATGAATGCATAAATAAGTTGAACAACAAATCTATCTCATTCTCTCTCTAAAATCAATATATAAAAAAGCCTAAAAAAGGAGAAAGAACCAGCCTCAATTAAAAAACAAACAAGTAGGCATATGCAATAAATATATAAAATAGCATAAATAAAATTTAAAACCCAGGACTAGCAGCAGGGTAAGTCTCCAATCTATGTAATAATGTCAACAGAGTTTCTGTTAAAGATGACTGTACAGAGCAGAAATCTTCCAGTATATTTACCTAAGAAACTGGTCACTGGTAGTCCCACAATGCATAAAAGAGTTTGCTATAACAGTTGCTGTATGACATACAGAATTCCGTACTGCATCCTTACAAAAACAAACAGATTTTTATCATTGGCAGAGTATTCGTACATATTGCAAACTCACCCATGAACACACAACCAGAGTCCCTGTTTTATGGTGAAATATGAATGAACTGAACTAATATATTTAAAATAATGGATCTTGGCTATCTTCTATCTAATCTAATAAAAGAGTAATATGCAAATTGACCTTTACTCTGTTACACCCACAAGCCACACCCACCAACCAATCAGGAGCAAATATGCAAATTAACTCAACTAAGATGGTGGAGGCCATGGAGCTGGAGTTGCCCTGGGCAATAGAGGAAGCCAGGGCCCTGTGGGCCCTGAGATCTACTCAAGGCTACAAAGTTTCAATTATAGAAGATAAACAAACCCCAGATACCTGCCAGGCTGAGACCTTGAGCGGGAGTGGGGGGGGGGGGATGGGACACCAAGACAACAGAGTTTCAATTATAGAAGTTGAATAAATTCCAGATACCTGCTTCCAGTAGGGACCCGAACCCTGAAGGGGCTGTGAGCAGCCTGAAACGGCCATCAGCCCTTCATCCAGGCTGGCCAGGCATGCCAGTAGGTGGACATCCCCTGAGGAGTCCCACACTGTGACTGGGCCAGGCTGAGGGACCACCCCCCCCCCCCCCCCCGAGTGCACAAATTTTTGTGCACCAGGCCTCTAGTTTCTTTATAAAGATTAAAAACAAACAAGTCAAATAGAGCTTTATTTGTGGTTTTAACTTGAGGTCAATAGATTTTAGGTAGGTTAATTTAGGTAGTAGATTTTCTAGTTTTGGGGTTCTGAATAGTTTAACTTACCATTTTTCTAAACTCAAAGTCTCCAAGGTGCTGCAGTACTTGAGGAGCAATGCTGCACCTCTTTTGGCACTGTACCTCTAGCAGCCATCAAGTAATCATGTGTATTTTTAATAAGACTATATTATAAAAATTAGTTTCAAATAATTGTCATAAGTGCAAATTATGTAATTCTGTGTCCTTTCACCATTTGTAAAAATTGTTAAAAAATTGTGTTAAAAGTTTGAAGAAGCACCCTAACCGGTTTGGCTCAGTGGATAGAGCGTCAGCCTGCAGACTCAAGGGTCCCAGGTTTGATTCCGGCCAGGGGCATGTGCCTTGGTTGCCAGCACATCCCCAGTGGGGAGTGTGCAGGAGGCAGCTGATCGATGTTTCTCTCTCATCGATGTTTCTAACTCTCTATTCCTCTCTCTTCCTCTCTGTGAAAAATCAATAAAATATATTTTAAAAAAAGTTTGGAGAAGCATTATTATATATGCTTTAATCAACTACTTAGTAATGGAATAGTACATGAAATTATTTAAAACTGGGTAAGTTAAGAATCACTGTTCTTAAGTTTGCAATTTAGTGGAAAAACGGACACATAAGCTGTATCAATGTGCTGACAGTGCTTTTGTCCAGTTGCTACAAGTATTCATTAAAATAAAAGTGAGCTAAAGAAAATGGGGAGAAAAATCCACTGAACTTCCCAATGAGAAATTAGCACAAAAACAGGAGCTCAATCAATATTAAGTCTCTTTCTTTTTCAACAAGTTTAAGAGTTTCTCCCATTGTTATTTTTATATAAAAACTTATTTCCATGCCCTAACTGGTTTGGCTCAGTGGATGGAACGTCAGACTGTGGACTGAAAGGTCCCACCCAGGTTCGATTCCAGTCAAGGGCATGTACCTTGGTTGTAGGCACATCCCCGGTAGGAGGTGTGCAGGAGGCAGCTGATCAATGTTTCTCTCTCATCAATGTTTCTAACGCTCTATCCCTCTCCTTTCCTCTCTGTAAAAAACCAATAAAATATATTTTTAAAAAACACCTTATTTCCATAATCAGGAATAAAATGCAACAAAGTATTCAGTAAGAAATAAATATAATTACTTATATTCAACAAATATTTTTTAAAAGGCTCCATTACAGATGCATTTCCTACCTTTGTGCTTTTTAGGATCATGAGATCTGTGTTATTATTTCGTATTAAAAATTGTAGATGTAACTCAATAGCCATTTCACCACTTAAAATTTTAATCATTTTCAAAGTCTGATCCTTGGGCTCTGGACTCTGCCAAAACAATGAACAAAGAATAAAAATTCATATATTACTGAAATCCCCTAAGATAACTTTATTTTAACAGCCCAAAAATTCAAATATTTCATACATACAACAACACTCATTTTAACATTAGGATCTGGAAAACTCATGTATAATTTATTCATTAGATACCACTGAGATATGATACCAGCTTGATGAAAGAATGTAATTCATTCTGAATTAGCTTCCAATGTAAAATATTTTTTAATATAAAAAATAAAGTGTAAAAGAATAACTAATTACTGATGATATATAAAGAAAACTTTTATACAGAGCCAGATTATACTTTATGTGAGGAACTGCCTAATCCAAACCGACAAAATAGAAAGTGTCTTTAATCATCACATCTATATGATCTCATGAAATACCAAGCTATCAATCAACAAAACTATCCATCCAGTTGAAGAACAGCTGAAGTTCATATACCTAAGCATCAGAAACCAAAAGTCCTGTTGAAGGAAAAATTTATATCCATTAATATTGCTGCTCTAATACTTAGCTAAGTCTTCTAAAAGCCATGAATACTAAGAAAAACGAAGACAACCAAGTTGTCCCCTCTATGATAACTTGCCATTTATATAGAGCCTATACTTATTTTCTCCCCGTGACAGGTAAGTCAGAGTTATTTTGAATGAAGTTCACTCTTTGGTCAGAATCTAAAGCAAGCATGTCAAACTCGCAGTCCACAGTGAATACTTTTGTGGCTTAGCCAATATAATGGTATGTATAAAAATTTCATAACTTAATTTTTACAATATCCTGTTATACATAAGAACTAATAACAAACCACAACGTTCACTAATGACTGATTACTATAATCGTGTTGCATTCATTTCCCTTACGCGCCTTATGTGCAGGCACATCATTTGTCTCCACTAATACTAGCAGCAAATATTTTAGCAGTGACTGCCACATCATTAGTCTTGGACTGACTTGTTTGGTGTGCGCAACAGGAAATATTTCACTTTTGAAGAACAAGAAAAATAGGTTTATTTGCATTACACTTATTATTTTGTGCAGTTATTCAGTGTCTGGTAAGTTAATGTTCAAGAACAAATATTAATTTTTATTAAAATGTTCTATTATTTTATGTTAACAATTACTCATTTATTTCAGCCCTTTGTATTCAGCATGTCTCTATCGAAATAAGCCTACATTTCTATGAAAATCGAAGCTTTTGTTTTTTTGTAGCCCACATAGACTTAAACCTTGTTTATTTAGCCTGTACTAACTAACTAGCCTTTGAGTTTGACATGCTTGATCTAGAGATTTGATTTCATCTAAGTTAGGTACTTATTGGGTCAGTCTTTACATTTTACTTTTCACAGAAAATACATTTTTATAAAATGACTTTGGTGTCAAACCTAGTAATAAACCTCCATAAAAACAGGTGTGTAACACTTTAAAATAATTTACAACATACTGTGGGAATATATGTTACACAACAACCATGACTTCAAAAAGCACACTTACCGCTTCTGGTGTCTTTCCTACAAGTACACTACCTGTCTTTTCTTCTGTTTCCATTGACTCACTAAAATGAAAAGAACCAACAGTTACTAATCTGATAAATCTCTTTTTTATCAGCATGTCTTTTTTAATAGCATGTCTGGGTGATATGTTACCAAATTTAAGATCTGAACTATGTCCAAATTAAATATTTTACAAGGAAAAACATTTAATCACTTCATAAACACTGAAACAGAACAAGCCATAGCCAGTTTGGCTCAGTGGATAGAGCGTTGGCCTGTGGACTGAAGGGTCCTAGGTTTAATTCCAGTCAATTCATATGTCCAGGTTGTGGGCTCAATCCCCAGTAGGGGGGGAGGCATGCAGGAGGCAGCTGATCAGTGATTCTCTGTCATCATTGATGTTTCTATATCTCACTTCCTCTTCCTTCCTCTATGAAATCAATAAAAAAATATTTTTTAAAAAAGAGAAAAGGTTCTAATAAGACAGATGTGGTTCAGTTATTGAATTTCCTCCAAATATATTCATAAAAATATACAAAGCAATTAACTAGGTTAGAAAAATGTGTGAGCAACAAAACCACGTGATAAAGTATCCCCCAAGTTCCCCAAACACAGGTGGAGATATACCATCAATAACTTACAAAACCAGTTTGATGTGAAGCAGTTGGGCTACAATAACTCTCTCTTTTTTTTCAAATATCTTTTTCGATTTCAGAGAGGTAGGGAGAGGGAGAGATAGAAACATCAATGATGAATCACTGATTTGCTGCCTCCTTGCACGCCCTCTACTGGGGATTGAGCCCACAACTTGCGCCCTGACCAGAACTGAACCATGACCTGGTTTATAGGTTGATGCTCAACCACTGAGCTACACCAGCTGGGCTGTAACAACTCTTAAAACTAACCAGCCAACACTCCCTTCTAAGTGGGAGCACTATACTCTGAGGAGGAATGCTGAGTATAGAATCCAAATTAAAAAGAAAAAAGGTCCAAACAAAAGTGAGAAAGAAAACAGAACCAAGAGATCTCAGAACATAAGAAACCATCTGTTTAATACTTCACAACACAACAGACGAGGAAATTCTGGAGGGACGTGAAATTATAAAAAGCATCTTAAATGAGACTATTTTATAAAAGTTTAGGAAAATCTAATTTCAGGGAAGATAAGTCACAGAAAAGATCAAAGTAAAATCCCATAAAATGCTGTAACAAAAAAATTTTCAGACATTTTAAAAATTATACAAGGTATAAAAGAATATTACATATCAGAATCAGAAAAACTCAGAAATGAAATAGAACTAGGGAAAAATTAGAAATGAAAGAGGAAAAAGATAATTTCAGAAATGAAGATTAACATGTGAGCAAATAACTATGACACAAGAAAAGGAGCAGTAAGGAGAAAAAATTTTAAATAAAAAAGAAACAAACTAAACGTTATTCTACTAAGATGTGAAACAAATTAAAGATGTTCATTTTCATCACTTCTATCTAATAATGTATTGGAAATGCTAGCCAACACAGAACAAGGAAGAAAAGGTTATAAGAGTTATAAAGGAAGAACTGAAATTTCTAGTCATAGATGACATGATTCCTATGTAGAAAATCCTATGACAGGATCTATAAAAAATGTACTAGACCTACTAAGTGATTTAAGCAAGGTTAATAAACAAAAATCAATTTTATTTTTATATATTAATAATAATTGGAAATTGAACTTTAAAACATACCACTTGTAACACTTCAAAAACTGTAATATACTTAGTAATAAATTTAAGGAAATATGTGCAAAATTTCTGCACTATAATCTACAAAACACTGCTGAGAAAAAACTAAAGACATATGTATATTTAGTTCTAATAAAAGCACAAAAAGCTGAGAATGTTTCATATTTCTAAATACCTAACTCAAATCTCTGAAATCTAGCCCACCTGCCCCTCCTGAGGTTTATAGTTTATTGGATTAGATGGCAAACATGCTACCCTATAGGTTATCCCTGTCAGAAAATCACTTTCACTTCTTTCCAGAAGGGTCCATTTCTCTGCTTTTCCTTAATGTGCCAAGCACAGTGCAAAACAAAACAGCTTTAATAAAACTTTATAATCTATGAAAGCTAATGGTAAAATTTATTCTTAACATATGCAGACTATGAACATTCCACCTAGTCCCAAAATAAAATAAAGGTTGTTCAATTAGTTCTCTGTGATCCCACTTCTAGGAATATATCCTAAGAAACCAGAAACGCCAATCAGAAAGGACATATGCATCCCTATGTTCATAGCAGCACAATTTACCATAGCAAAAATTTGGAAACAGCCTAAGTGCCCATCAACAGATGAATGGATTAGAAAACTGTGGTACATCTACACAATGGAATACTATGCTGCTGTAAAAAGGAAGG
>PVJC01024610.1:0-25428 GCA_004026665.1 Murina feae | reverse complement strand
GGGCAGGTCCCCAGTGGTGACACACACACACACACACACACACACACACACACACACACAAAAGGCGCCTGGCAGACTGGGGCCATCATAGGACATCCACTGAGGGGTCCCAGACTGTGAGAGGGCACAGGCCGGGCTGAGGGACTCCCTCCACCCCGAGTGCACAAATTTTTGTGCACCGGGCCCCTAGTATATAATAAAAATTCACCTGCACAGCTCCCCATTTCTCCTCCCTCCCCTTCAAAATACACCCCTTGCCCTAGCCGGTTTGGCTCAGTGGACAGAATATCAGCCTGCGGACTGAAGGTTCTGGGGTTCGATTCCAGTCAGGGGCACATTCCTGGGTTGTGGGCTCGGTCCCCAGTAAGGAGCCTGCAGGAGGCAGCTGATCAGTGATTCTCTCATCATTGATGTTTCTATCTCTCCCCTTCCTCTCTGAAATCAATAAAAATATATTAAATATGTATATATCTCCTTGATTCTTTTGAAAGCCCCCTTTCTGCCTTGCCCCCCGCCATGTCAGGTTCCCCCTGAAGCCCTGTCCCAATTTTGGAGCGAAAGTTTGTAGTTTTTCCTCTGAATCAGAATCTGTTTGCCTGTGGTTGGAAAACACCACGTGGCATTTATAGATGCAGTTTCCTTGGAGATGGGAGCCTCTGCCCGCAGATCTGGGAGCCCACAGGACCACAGACAGCTTTTGTGCCTGGCAGGGGCTGCGAAACCTCTCAGTGCTGAGCAGAAGCCACCAGCCCCGTTTCTGTCTTCTAAGCCAGCAAAGTGCCCCAGAGCGGGACCCTTTTGATGTGAGAATGAGAACTGATTTTTTTCAGAAACGTTTTGATTGATTTTTTTAGAGAGCAAGGAAGTGAGAGGGATAGAGAGAGAGAAACACCTATCAGCTGCCCCCTGCACGACCCCTGTTGGGGATCGAGTCCACTACCTGGGCCTGTGCACTGACCGGGAATCAAACCAATGCCTCTTGGTTCATGGGCTGACGCTCAGCTGAGCCACACCAGCCAAGCAGTTTTATTTTTTGGCTTGTTTTATTTTTATTTATTTGTTATTGCTTAAAGTATTACATATGTCTCATTTTTCCCTGATTGACCACCCCCCATCACTCGCACCCCCGAAGGCAAGCCTCCTCCGCTCCAGTGTCTTGTCCATTTGTTATGCTAATATGCATGCATACAAGTCCTTTGATTGCTCTCTAACCCCCGCCCTCCCCTGCCATTTGTCTCTGGATCTATTTTTGTTTATCAGTTTATGTTGATCATTATGTCCCACGTATGAGTGAGATTATGTGATACTTATCTTTCTCAGACTGGCTTATTTCGTGATTTGATTTTTTTTTTTAAGATCAGTCAGTTTCATTAACCTGCATGCTGGCAACAATTAGTTCAAGACACTTAAATGAGTAACAGCCACATTCCCCTTCAGGGACTCAGGATAGCAGTTGAATTGTTGGTTTATTCATTCTTTCAACAATGTTTCTCAAGCTTCCACTGTGCGTCCTGGACATCAGGGGTATAGCAGTTAACAAAACTGCCGTGAGCCTGCCTCCTGGAGCTGATACTTATTTTTCAGTTACAGTTGACATTCAGTGTTACGTTGCACAGGGTTCCCCCGATGTTTCAGGTACTCACCTGGCACCCTACACAGTTACCACAATGCTCTGGACTGTGTTCCCTGTGCTGGGCTTTACGTCCCTGGGACTGTTTTGTAACTACCAGTCAGTACTCCTCAATCCCTTCCCTCCTCCCCTCTGGCAACCATCGTTCCAATTGGAATTGATATTTTAGACAAATGGTCAGAAAATCATGGCCCGTGGGCCAAAGGTAGCCCACTTTGTCTGTTTTTTAAAATAAAGTTTTATTGATATACAGCCTCCTTCTTTTCTTCCCACCCTGCTTTCCTTGCTTTTGCCTTCCTTACAAATTACACATGCATTGCAGATGTGATAGGCATTGTCACTGCAAAAGATTCACACACATAGTCAAATATGGAGGTTCCCCCAACTCCCTTACTTCCACTGTCTTTCTCAGTGGAAACCTTTCCAGTTCTTTTTCTGTGACCTTAAATATATCACAGGAATATATAGTAATTATATTTAAATGTGTAGGTGTGTTTATACATAATTACATTCATATACATATCTATCTATACACATACACAAACACACACACTAGAGGCCCAGTGCATGAAATTTGTGTGTGGAGGGGTGTCCCTCAGTCCAGCCTGCACCCTCTCCAATCTGGGACCCCTCGGAGGATGTCCAACTGCCGGTTTAGTCGGACATCCCTCTCACAATCCAGGACTTCTGGCTTCTAACCACTTGCCTGCATGATTGCCATTAACCACTCTGCCTGCCAGCCTGATAGCCCCCTAACCGCTCCCCTGCTGGCCTGATTGACATCTAACTGCTCACCTGCCAGCATGATTGTCCCTAACTGCCCTCCCCTGCTGGCCCGATTGCCCCCAACTGCCTTCACATGTGGTGCTGAGAGGCCTGGAGGACTCCGGTTGGATAAGGCATGGCTGAGGGGACTGGGGGGTTCCGGCTGGATGAGGTGTGAAGCACCTGCCACCTCCTGGCGGGGCTGAAGGGACTGAGGCTGGATGAGGCGGCTGAAGGGACTGGGTGCCACCATCTTGTGGCTGTGGGTGCTGCCATCTTGTGATGGTGTGACGGCCAATTAGCATATTCCCTCTTTATTAGATAGGATGTTTGTATAGATAAAATCACACTATATATCTTGATTGGCAGTAAGTTTTCTTCCACATCAGCAAAAGTTGAAAGCAGGTTGAAGGCCTTGGCTGGAAAAAGCAACAACACAGATTTCAGGCAATAGTTCTTCACACTCACATGGAAATAAGAGTTCCAGACTTTCTTCCCAGAGATACCGTCAGACAGTCACGAGTGACTTAGTGGAAATGCCGCGCTGAAGTTTTACTGTGCTCTCTGCTCAGCAAGTGCTGACGCATTTGCCCCCACAAAAGCCAGGGCAGATGGAAGGTCTGGAGAGGTGATCCCATTGTCTAAACAGGAGGACTCAAAGCCAGGCAGAGCCTGCCCTGCCCAAGGCCACGTCATACGTCTGCAGGAAGGGGAGAGACAGCCCTGTGAGGATGGAGGAGCTTCTAAGGGTGAGATTTTACAAGTAAAGGAAACAGAGCAGCTGAGGTTAGTGGCTGGCGGGTGCCCCGCTGGGCCCAGTAACTTAAGTCTGAGTCCTTCCCAAGCCCTCCACAGTGGGTAGATGCTCTTGTCTATCTCTCAGGCTGTGATGGGTGCATTTCAGTGTGTTTCTCATAGAATTGCTAGATTGAAATACCGCCTCTTTAGGCATGTCCATAAGGATTCACTTCCAATTCATTTTTCCTAGCATGAAGCAGCTTTGGGGGAATATTCAGTAGTGGCAAAATCTCACAGTTTGCCTAAAAAAATATTTCCGGCTGCCCTGCCTGCAGAGGGAAAGCCTTTGCCGGCTCCCACCTGAGCAGATCCCCTCAATCCTGCCTTCACTTAGGATGCGCACCTGGACGCACTCACGTGGAGGCATCGGGCGATGGGGATCCACGTGGGAGGGTGCTTCCCTGCTGAAGTGGCCCAAACAGCAGAACCAGGTCCTAGGGAGGCGGCAATCTGTTTTAACTCTTGAGAGCTTTGGGGTCAGACAGCCAAGTTCACTCTGCCCCTTACACACTCTGAGGCCCTGGTAAGTCACTGACCCTCGTTTCTTCATCTGAAGGTGACAAGCCCCATCTTAAAGAACAGAATGAGCCCAGGCCGGTTTGGCTCAGTGGATAGAGGGTAGGCCTGTGGACTGAAGGTTTGATTCCAGTCAAGGGCACGTATCTTGGTTGCAGACTCAATCGCTGGCCCTGGTTGGAGCACATGGGGAAAGCAACCAATCAGTGTGACTCTCGTATCGATGTTTATCTCTCCCTCCCTTCCACTCTCTCTAAAAGTAATGGAAAAATATCCTCAGGTGAGGATTAACAACAGCAACAAAGCAGAATGAGTTAATGCCTGCAGAATGCTTAGCACAAGGCCAG
Source organism: Murina feae (assembly GCA_004026665.1). NCBI lineage: Eukaryota > Metazoa > Chordata > Mammalia > Chiroptera > Vespertilionidae > Murina > Murina feae. Next base: position 21,372 of record PVJC01024610.1, on the reverse strand, counting down.
GCACCTAGCGAGGCTCAGTGAGTGGCAGCTGCCATACATGGGGCAGAAAGGGACGAGACCACCCAGCAAATCCCTGCACTTGACCGGAGGAAACCCCAGCCTCATAGGCCAAGGTGACTTGCTAGGAAATGCCAGAGCCTCCTGCTGCCCCACCAGGTGATCTTACCAACTCAGCACATGGCTTCCCTCAGTCACTTTGCATGTCCTGGGCTGAGTGTCCAATTCCCCTTCCTGGCTCCTCCCCCTCTCTTCTTTAGGGCTCCTGGTTTAGGGGATGTTTGAGGGTCATATGGTTCCCTGCTCAGTGGGAGGCCAGAGAAGGGTTCCCAGAGAAGGGGGAAGAAGCCAGCACAGGCCAGCACTTTGGGGGCTGACCATGTCCCACTGGCCCCATGGAGACAGCGAGAGCAGATCTCTGAGCCAGTTTTTCTTGGAAATTGGTTTTTTCTTCGTGCAGGGGGACGGGGAAGGAAACCTAAAAGGAAACATCAGCCACATGCCCGTGAAATCTCTGCCCCAAATCAGTCATCCTTTTTAATAATGAGGCCTGTCATGAGCCCTGGTTCAGTCGGAAATGATGGCCTGTGTAAATATTTGGTCTGTAACTGATTTATGGGTCGGGGAACAAAAAAATAAGATTAGTCGCTAATCACAGGGAGGCAGGAAAATCAGCATGCCTGGACGCCAGCTCAGAGCAGGCCTGGGAGGCAGAGCTGAGGCTGTCTGTCTGGGTGAGCTCAGAGGGGTGGGGAAGGCCAGGGCGGCCGACAGTGGTGTTTGCCTGGAGAGGGCCATGGATTCTGGATTATTCCATGGGGCAGAGGTAGCATTGTCCATGTCCAGGTCAAGAACTGGCCAAGACCAGCCTTCTGGCAAGATGCCCAGGCTTTGAGTGAAAGATTGGTGCTCCCCAGCTAATCTGAAACCAATGGCCTAGACAGCTCTGGGTCTGTGCAAGCACGTCTGTAAAATGGGTGTGTATGTGATGAGCTCCTACAGTGGGATTAATAGAACGACTAAGAATAAGCTTTGAGCCCGGCTGGAGTGGCTCAGTGGTTGAAACAGGTGGACACATGCTCGGTTGCAGGCTCAATCCTCAATAGGGGCATGCAGGAGGCAGCCGGTCAATGATTCTCTCTCATCGTTGATGTTTCTGTCATACCTTCTCCCCTCCTCTCTTTCCTCTCTGAAACCAATTATGTATATAGCAGGCTTTGAAGTCAGTGAAATCTGTGACCACACTCCAAGTCTTTATGGAGCTGTGATCCGGGTACATTAACTGTTGAAAACCCCAGTCACCTTAATTATGAAGTGGAGGTCATAGTTGTTCCTCTCCCAAATGAGATAGCATGTCCCAAGCACAGGGCCTGACTCCTGCCCACTCAGCCCGCCGGACCTCAGTGCTGATGTCAGCAGTCCTGCGCGCTGGAATCATCCCCCAGATGGGCTAGTGCAGGCCCTTACCCTCCCTGCAGGTTCATTACCACCCTCCTTCCTCCCCAGGCATTCTATGCAACAAGCACTTCCTATTAGAAATGAACAGTCAGGGTGGGAGGCCAGCCTGGTCCATTCATAGCATCCAGCCAGGCAAAGTGGATCCACTGGAGGGCCGCTCCTCCAACTCACTTCCACAGGGAGCCCACCAGCCTATATGGGATGGTGCACAGGAAGCATGAGGACGTCCTTGAACTCATTTAGTGAAGGGAGCTCTGAGGACGGATATGCCAGGGTCTGTGCTGGGCCCTGGGATCCTCTCCTAGACAGTTGGGCAAGGCCCACGGTCATCACATAATCAGAAAAACATGTATGTCCTCCAAAACTGACCAGAGCTTGAAGAAACAGAGGTGCTATGACAAGACCCAGCTGACACCAGGAGGGTGGGGTCAGGATGTGGAAAAAGATACCAGGTAGCAGAGGTGGCTGCTCTTGGGGTGAGTTAGGCTTCGGGAAGTAGGATTTGGTGGTTACTTGGGGTGATTTGTTCCACGGTCATGACAAGTCAGAGAAGGAAAGGGTCTGGGTCCAGTTTGGGTGGAAGGATAGCTCGGGGACAGGGCTTTCTGGTGGGACCTATACCGGGATTGAACCATGAATTTTCATTGTATTTTTTCAATCACCATCTCTTCCTTACCTCCCCGCCCCCTTTCTTCTTTCTCACCTTCTTTCAGTTTCTCTTCTTCTTGTTCTTCATTCTCTTCCTCTTTTTCTTCTTAGTGTATTTTACATAAAGCTGTATGCCGGGAAATAATTTGGTATGGTGTGAAAGCCTATTTTCCAAGTTTTAACTATTAAAATACAAAAATATCATTCACGTGTCATCTAAAAGCATGGCATGCTCCTTCACACCTGAGGAAAGGCAGCTCATGCCTGAGCTCCTGCTTCTGCATTTTGAAGGAGTCCTTGTGCTTCCTTCTCGCCAGAGCCGTGGTTTATTACTGACCGCTCGGGGTGTGCTCAAGCCAGAAACGAGGGTGGGCACCTACAGTGGAGCCAAGGAGCTGAGTGGCCTCTCACGAAATACCCTTCCCGTGTTAGACTTGCCTTGGTTTTGCTTTCTTTAAATATATTTTTTTATTGCTTTCAGAGAGGAAGGGAGAGGGAGAGATAGACACATCAATGATGAGAGAGAATCAATGATTGGCTGCCTCCTGTACACCCCTCACTAGGGATCGAGCCTACAACCTGGGCATGTGTCTGACCTGGAATCAAACCAGGACCTCCTGGTTCATAGGTTGATGCTCAACCACTGAGCCACACTGGCCAGACAGGCCCCTGTTTTTCCAAGCCTCTCCCTTGCCTGGAATCTGAACACCTGAATTGAGGATCTGTAGGTACCCCTGCCCCTCCCTTCTCACCCAAGAACTGGTGCTATTTGGTTTCGAAGAGGGCCTCTCCCGGAGGCCTCCTAGTAGGTCATCAGACCAGGCCACCTGCAAAGGTCTTAAAGGGCCCGATAGAGAGATTGGACAGCTCACCGAGCCACATGGAAGACCAGCGGGCATTTGTTCCAGTTTTGGAAAGTGGTTGTGTCCCAATAAACAGATTAGCGCGTAGTGCTGCGCGGGGTGGTGTGGGAGAATGTGAGCTCACGCCTGTCCTCCCATAGTGCCTGCAAGGACCTTGTCTCTTCCCAGCCCTGTCATTTCCTCCCAACTGGCCAGGCCAGATGCTCCAGACACTGCTAATGAGACGCTGAGGGATTTAGCCAGATTATGGCTCTTGAGTTCAAGAGGACACAACCCCACACTCAAGAAAGCTGAGGGTGAAGCGGACATGTGAGCTGGTGGCTCTGCTTAACCCAAAGCCCAACAGGCCCTGGAGCAGGAAATGGGGCAGAAAGGAAATGGCAGGTGGGGAGGTCCCTCAGTGTTCTTAGTGGGGAGGGCGCTGTGTGGCGGCTGGCTAACGTGTGCTGAGCTAGAGCCTTCTGTGTGCAGAGCCAGCTAGAGACTTAGGCAGGGGATGGCCAGGGGCTAGAGAGAGAAAAATAAGCTATGTCTGTCCTCAGGGATACTGTGCTTCCTGCCTTCCTCCCATCCTCTCCATCCTTTATTCATTTAATCTTTCATTTTCTTCCTTTCTTCCATGTTCCCTCTACCCGCTCCTTCCTTCCCTCCCTCCCTCCTTTTCTCCCTCCTTCCTTCCTCTCTCCCTCCTTACCTTCATCCTTCCCTCCCTCCCTCCTTCCTTTCATCCTCCCCTCCCTCCCTCCCTCCCTCCCTCCCTCCCTCCCTCCCTCTCTCCTTCCCTTCATCCTTCCCTCCCTTTCTTCCTTCCATCCATCCATCTACCCATCTATCCATTCTTACCTCCATCCATCCTTCTATTCATCCATCTACCCATCCACCCACTCATCCATCTATTTATTCATCTTTTTAAACCATCTATTTTTCCAACTGTCATTTCTTTATATACACCCCTTCTCTGCCCCATCTTTTTAAGGCCATTGGACTCTCATTAAACTACTGTTAAACTTGTGCTGGATTAGACTTGGCTCTCCTTGAACAAGCATGTCAAACTTGTGGCCCTCAGACCACATGCCTCGTTTATTTGGCCCATGTTAGCCTTTGAGTTTGACATGCTTGTTGTACAAGGATCTGGCCTTGTCACTTGGTGGCCCTCATGGTTCCCATCTGTGGTTTGGGGATGACAACAGTATCTCTGACTAAAGGGTTTGAACGCACCCTTTTCATTTGTTGGGGGGAGTAAGTTGAGAGTTGGTGGATGTTTCAGATGAAAAACGTAGCCTGGCTTCCATGTCTGGTTTCTTTGAGGCTGTTGCCACGCTACACAGACCCTGAATTTAACCTGATCACAGTGACGTTAACAACAGGTGACCTGAACCCTCGTTCTGTGCTGGGCCCTGTGCCAGGCGCATGATCTTGTAGAATTGTCATGACATCCCCCGTAGGTAGGCACTATTATTTTTCTCACTGTCCAGTTGAGGAAACTGAGGCACAGAGGTGAGAACACTCTTCTGAGGTCACGGTCAGGACCCGAGGGCCTTGGTGTTTCACTCCTAAGTGACACTGTCTCTTTGGACCTGCACCACTGGCCACTCGTGTGGAATGAATGCTACCCCTTCCCTGCTTCCTTCTCTTCTCCGCCATGGCAGGGAGAGCCACCACCAGGTACTGCTGCAGCAGGAGGCACGCCCTGGACCTGGCCACAGGCCCCTGGGGAGATGACACACAGGGCTGACCTTGGACCCTGTGACCCCTGAGTTTCTTACAGCAGAGGAGCAGCAGGCGCCCGGCAGGGCTGCTCACATGGGAGCCCTCCAGTCTTATGGGAACACACCTTCCTGGGCGCTCCATCCAAAACTTGGAAATTTGCAAGGAGGGTTCACTTTGGCCACAAGAGGGCGCCCAACTCCTGGCCAGACCTGAATGGGGTGCTTGTGGGGAGGTGGGGAGAAGAGCAGTGAGGTTAGCTTTGGATGCCATTTTAAACCAAACTCCCATAAACTGATCACCTAAGCCCTTCGGAAGTGGGGGCATGTTTCCAAACCAGCAAGAGAGGTTCATTCTATTCAGCGGGTGCCAAGCAAGGATCTGAGAAATCCAACAACAGCAACCACAGGTTTCTGCCCTCAAGGAGCCCGCAGTCGAGTGTGGAAGATAGAGTACTAGAATGCCGTGTGGTAAGTGCCAGAGTCTCAATCCAGACTGGGCACTGAATCAGCATTCAGTGAGCACCTGAGTGCAGGTTTTGTGCTATACTTGCCAAGGACAGAGAAATGAACAATACACAAGCATTGCCTTCAAAGACGCACAGTCCACTTAGATGATAAAAACTGAAAGAGCGAATTTGGAAAAATAGGAAAGTACAGCCACAGAAATATATACAGACTATTTTAGAAGAATTGAGGAGGCGCAACCAACCCAAGGTAGGACTTCTTAGAGGAAGAACACCCAGCCCTGCTGGGGGCATTGGGGGGTCAGGGAAGGCTTCTTGGAGGGGAGGACCCCAGAGACAAGTCATAAAGGACCAGTGGGCATAGGGACCACATCTTCTTTATCCATGTACATGATGAAATGCTACTCAGCCATAAGAAAGGTCGAAATAGTGCCATTGGCGCAACATGGTTGGACCTGGAGAGCATTATGCTAAGCGAAACAAGTAAGAAAGAGCTAAGAAGCATATGATTTTACACATGTGGGATACAAAACTGAACCTTAAGGACACAAACAGCAGTGTGGTGGTATCCAGAGGGAAGGGGTTGGGGAGGGGGATCCTCATATAAGGCGACGAGAGAAGATTTGACTGTGGGTGGAGGGCACACGGTGCGATATACGATCTTGTAACATAGAAACCCACACATGAAACCTGTATGTTCATGTTGACCAGTGTATCCCAATCAATTTAATAAATAAAAATGAATAAAAAAGACAGATGGTGATTAACCAGGCCAAGAAGGGGGTGGTATTCCTGGCATTGGGGACAGCATAAGCAAAGGGTTGGAGGTGAGAAACAGGATGGGGAGGACCACAGGGCCTGGTCAGGGTGGGGGTGGGTATTAGGCACTGTGCTCAGGAGATTGGCTCTCCCTGCTCTCATTTTGTGTGTGTACCATACACTTCCCTCTCTCTGTCTCCCTTCCAGAGCCAAGAAGAAAAGCAAGCCCTTGAACCTCAAGATCCACAGCAGCGTGGGCAGCTGTGAGAACATCCCAGCTCAGCAGCGCTCCCCGCTCCTGTGCGAGCGCTCCCTCCGCTCCTTCTTCGTGGGACAAGGGCCCTTCCTGCCCTCCACCCCTCCTGTCCACAGCGAGGCCAACTTCTCCTCAAGTAAGTCACTGCGCCAGGCTGCCGCCTGCCAGGTGCATGCTCGCTCCGTGCTCCTTTTCTTTGGGGAAAATGCTCTTGAAATGTTCGCCGAATGTGCCTCATCTGCGTCTGCCGGCCGCCTCCCACCTATGCCACACACGCCTCTTTGAATGGATTCAAGGGAAGGGTGTCATCAACGGTCCAGGTCGACTGACTGTTGTCCTCGGCCCTGCAGGTGTGTAGGGATAGCAGCGGGAAGCCGGCATGCAGCGTGTTTAGCAATGGGAATGTCAGCTTTCTCTCTTCTGTTTCTCAGCTGCCAGTGCCCGCCTTTCTCTCTCTCTGTGGTGGATGAAGCTCCTATGATTATATTTTGTTATTCCCCCTCCTCCCCAGGTCCAGCCCAGTGTAACCTTTACACCTCCAAGATGCATTTGAGTTCACACTGGGCTGAGCATGGCCCAGGGTGGTTTACAGTCTGCTCCTGTGAATTCTGCTGCAGGCAAAGTTGTTATTACTCAGAGCAGAAGTGGAAATTTCTGGCGATTAAGGGCTGAGGTCTTAGAAGGCACTTAATCTTCTCCTCCCAGAGGCCCATTTTGCAGAACAGGCAAAGCCATTTTCAGAGGGGAGCCCCTGGGAAATGCCCAACTAGTCTTCTGGCCAAGACAAGATCTTTCTGTTGTTGCTGTCACCTGAGGATATTTTCCCCATTGCTTTTCAGAGAGAGTGGAAGGGAGGGAGGGAGGTGGTGGAGAGAGTGAGGAAGAGGGAGAGGGAGAGAGAGAAATACTGATGTGAGAGAGACATATTGACTGGTTGCCTCCCACTGTGGCCAGGGAGCAAACCTGCAACTCAGGTACATGTCCTTGACTGGAATAAACAGGCAACCCTTTGGTGTGCAGACCAGCATTCTAACCACTGAGCACACCATCCAGGGCCAAGACAAGATCTGGGAATTCAGGAGGAACGGGGCTGAACTCAGTTTGCAGTCCACTGATGCGGAGCCTGCATCCACTCGGGAGCAGGAGACCCATGTGGATGTCGTTGGGGGAAGTTCCAGAGCCTGGCTTGTTTAGGCCCAGAGGTGCAGGTCCTGAATAAAGCAAACCACCATAGCACTTGCAGCCCATGTCAGCCCCAGAAAGCCAATTACCAGTTAGTCAGAAGAGATCAGTCAAGAGACTAGACCTGCTCCGTGACAGTGGGCCTGCGTGGCAGGCATGTGGCCATCGGAGGGTGGCTCAGTGAGCCCAGATGAGGGAAAGATGTGATGACATAGCAGATGAGTGATGACAGTGGGAGGAGGCAGGATGTCCTAGCTCTGGGCGGAAGTGCTTGGGTTCCAGTCCCACCTTGGTTACCTTTGAGCCCTGTGCCTGACCTTGAGCAAGTTGAAGAGCTTCATTGAGATTCAGTCTCCTCATCTGTAAAATGGGGGTCACAATAGAGGCATCTCGTAGATGTTTGTGACGATTAGATAAGCTCGTGTATGTCGAGCTGTCAGCACAGGAAGTGCTTCATAATTGGCAGCTGTTAGGCTGTGTAGCAGCCTCTTTTCTCTAGCCCCCCCTCAGAGGGGTTGGCCACAGCTCTGTTCTTTCGTTCTGGCCAGAGCAGAAACACTATAGCTTTTAAAAAACAAAACCATGGACTGGCACATTTAGATCCCTCCTCCTGCCAAAGAGAGTGTTACAAGGAAGCCGGGGCTGAGTTCCCCATGGCTCCCAACATTCACACGTGTGCTGGTCTCCATCCGAGGCACGACTTCTTCCTGTGCCTGTGGTGAAGCAGCTCCTGGGCTAAGAGGCCCTGAAAGCACAGGTGCCTCTTGGGACAGCACTGGTCCTTGTGGACAGGGAGGTTCCCTGGATCTCTCTGAAAGGAGGACGAGTGCATGGAGCCTCACTGGGAGAGTGAGTGTGTAACCAAATAGTGGCTGGATGCTGTGGACCAGCCCCGTTTCCACTGACCCTAACAAATGACAGAGTGAGGCAGGCTGGTGGCACAGGCTCCCCATCGGGATGTGGGAAGCTCTCTCTTCGAGGCTCTGTGCTGCCACCAATTGCCTGTGTGACGTTGTCCCTGCCTTGCCACCATCAAGCCTGACCACACTCTTTGAGGCAGGCATTGTTATTCCCATTTTATAGATAAGAAAACTGAGGCTCGGAAAGTGAATGATGTTGCCTGGGTGGTAGGTTTTGAACCCAGGCCCAACTCTAGCCTGCTCAGATTTCGTCTCTTTCCTGCAGTGAGTTCCTGTCTCTGTCTCCTGGGGTCTCAGCTTCCCTAACTGGACAGTAAGAGACTCTACGAGGGTCTGTTTCAGAGCTTAGAAACTCTGTGACCCTAAGGTCACCCCGTGAGCTCCTGAGAACGCTGGTGTGGAGACTCCGGGCCGGGCTGCTGGGAGAACACGGCTGCCGGGCGCTGGTCCCCCTGCTTGTAACTGTCCCATTCTCCCACCGCTCTGTTTCAGAAGAGAACTTCCTGCCTCTAGTCCCCTCCCCATCGCCTCTCCCCCACAGCGCCAGAAAAGGGAGCCCCTGGGGCAGTGTGCCTGCCAGACTGAGTCTGCCTACCCATTTGTCACTGTCAGCTCTGGCTGTGGCCTCAGTGTGTGGGAGGTGACATGCCATCTTATTACCCCTGACCGTAATGCCAGGGGACAGCATTAAGCCAAAGAGGACCTAGCTGAGCCTTGGGCCCTCAGGGTGCTGAGCCACCTCAGGATGGGCTGTGAGGACTTCACCTCCTCAGGGCTTGTCCTACTTCCCTGGTCTGGGGGTGACCAGATGGGGAAGGAGGGGAGTGGCAGGAGCCCCCGAATATGGAGGGATCTGTCTCCAAGGCTAGCCATGCACAGAACACGAGAGATGGGCTTCCACTGTGCTCTGTGGAAGGTGCTGACTCGGGAGGGAATGGCTCCCCAGAGAAGCAGAAGGCGGTGGACGTGGCTCCCGTCCTTGCTGCCTTTCCTCGGCATTGCCTTCTCGCCTGCCACGCTGCCCTAGGACCATCTGATTGGATGCCCTCCATGCTTTTGGTCCAACAAGCTGTTTGCCAGTGACTCCTCGAAGGGTCTCTCTGATGCCAGCTGCCTTAGGTCAGACAGCCTCTATGACCCCTGTAAAGAGGGTTCTTTAGAATGAAAAAAAAAAAAAAAAAAGCCTGCTAGATGGAAGGAATCATTTCATTCATTACCAACTGGTGGAAGCGATTTCGCCTTGACAGCAACTGAGTGGTTGCTGAGGTGTCACTGGGCAAGTCACAGAGCCCTGAGCCCGTCTCTACCTGCAGGGACACATAGTGAGAACAGAACAAGGAATGCAGGTAAATTTCCTAGCACAGGGCTGGGGCTTCCAACACCAGGTTTCAATAAAGGGTGGTGTTGGGAGCGATTGCAGTATGCTGTGCCCTGGAATAGAGTGTGACGGTGATGAAAGTGGTGATAGTAATAGCCACTGGCATTTATTGAGTGTTGACAAGGTTCCAGGCACCACCAAGTTGGCTAAAGCAATTTACACCTGTTATTTCACTTAAATTTCCCACTCCTCCGTAAGGTAGGTGCTCTGAGTACCCCCATTTTATAGACAAGGAAACTGGGACTGAGTTTACGGAACTGACCCAAGGTCACCAAGTCGAGAAAGAGGTGGAGTTTGCACTCATTCCGAACCCGCCACCCTACCATCCCCTGTGGAATGAGACTGCAAAGCCGCCCTCGAGGCAGCCTGCTTGCTCTTCAAGTAGGACCTTGTTCAGATGTCTCACTTGCCCGGCTGGGAGAACAGCCTGGCCTCGAGGCTGTCTTTGAGAGAGCAGTGCCCGGAATGGCTCACCAGTCGGTACCGCCCAGGACTGCAGTGTCGATCATCAGAGCATCCATGGTCCCAGGTGGTGGCCATCCCTGGGGGCAGGGGTGGGGGACAGGCAGTTGCAAGAATTCAGCTCCAGCTTCTGCACCTCATCCGTCCTGGGAATGAGGAATGACAGGGTACTTTCCCCCCTGCAGTGCTCTGTGTGCTTCTTTATGAGCTGCCTGTGGGGGTCCAGCACTCAGGGCAGCAGCCACCAGAGGGAACAGTGACTGATGGTCCCTGGACGTCCTATCTTGGTCCTAATGACACCAGCTGGCGTTCTGTCCGAGGCCCCGTCTCATGAAATACTGCCCTTCAGGAGGTGCCTTGGAAGGCGGCATGCCCTCCCCTCCCCCATCTTACTCTGCCCTCTTCCCATCTCTTCTCCAGGCAGCTCCTATTCTTTGTTCTGGGGACCAGGCAACAGACAGCTGTCCCCCTGCCGAGGGGCTGGCCTGGTGTGCCTGGGGCTGAGGTGGGCGCCTGATTTGGAGAAGGAGGCAGCAGCAGGTAGCGATAAAGATCGATGAAGCTGAACTGCCCACTCCCAAGAAACCAGCCACCGGAAGGCTTATAAAGAGCCTCAGTATGGGGGTGATTATATAATGGGGTTTAATGAGCCTTGAGGCCAAGGTTCATTACCCACTGGAAGAGGGGGAGGAGGAGCCTGTCTTGCCTGAAGTTTGCTGCCTGAAAACCATGTTCTCACCTCAGAATCGGGAGAGAGATCAAGAAGATTGTGTCTGACCCGACCAGTGGCGGCAATTCCAAGAATGCTGCTGCTCACCTTTCCACTCTCCACCCCCACCCCCAGCAAGTGCAGAAAGCATCTGTGTTGCCTGTCATTGGCACTGTGTTTTGGAAACCCAGGTCCCAGCAGGTCCCTGACGTACTGACCATGTGCTACTGGGCAGGCAGGTGCTGATCTAGATGCTTTGTAGGCATCAATACTAGTATATATACCCAGAAGCAAACAGTGATACAGAACGGTTCATAATGAACACCACAGTCCCTCGCACCATCCCTCTCCCAGTCCTGCTTTTACAACGCGCTTTCTGCTGATGGTCACTTCCACAGTTTAAACCGGGTTGGACCAGGGCTTCACCAAGTGTTTCCTGGACCACCAGTGACAGCATCGCCTTTGAAAGCTTGCTAGAGACTCACATACCTGCCTTCTTCCTTCCAGACGTACTGGATTGGAAGCTCTGGGAGGGTCCCGCGCCAAGTGTCACCAGCCCTGCAGGGGATTCTGAGGCTAACATTCGAGAATCACTCAATTCTATGATGATTTTTAGTTTTATATTTTGCAATACTTCAAATTTACAGAAAAGTTGCAAGGAAACACCAAGGACTCCTGCACTCCCTTTGCTCAGACCGTCTGTAAAGCCACACATTTGCTTTCTCCCTCTAATCCCCCCCCTGAGTTCTCTCGTATTTGCGAACCATTTGATATTAGGTGCATACTTTTTTACGTAACCACGCAGTTTTACCAGGTTCAGTACACTTGACTTCGAATCCAGACTTTAATCAGCAAGTGTTCCAATAGGGTCTAGAACAGCAAAAATATTTTGGCATTACATCCCCCAGATCACATATTACATGTAGTGGTGTGTCAAGCTTGAACGACCCCTCAGCCTGGTTGGTTGTGATGTGGACATCTTTGATGAGGAGGGACCAGCTACATTACTGGATATCCCTCATTTGGGTTTGTCTGATGTTTCCTCGTGGTTAGACTCAGGCTGTGCAGTGTGGGCAGGAACCCTGCAGTGGAGCTGTGTCCTTCTCCTTGGGTGCATCCCTCCTTGGAGGGACCAGGGCTACTAGACCTTTGAATTTTTCAGAGTTGAAGACCATGACTTTTATGAGAAACCCCTCCAGGTTGTAAATGTTAGCACCTCACCACAAATCTTTTAACATAGCATGAAGGTGGTATAAATCCCAAACATGTGTGGCTTGTATTGGGTTTTGGGGCTCCCAAGTTTTAAGTTCTGCTCTAGAATCATAGAGATCAGAATTGGTAGCAGCCTCATATCATTGAGTCCAACCCCTCATTTTACAGATGGGGAAACTGAGACTCGAGAGTAGAAGGGACTTGCTCAGAGGTACAGAGCTGGGGTTTGAAGCCGGGATTCCTGATGCCCAACTAATGACTGGGCCCAGAATCCAGGCATTGAACAAGCTCCCCTGGAATTCTGACACAGAGACCTAGCTCCCAGACCAGCGTTGTGACAGGGCGATGTTTTTAACCAGCTTCCAGCCAGATTAAAAGTAAAAAAAAAAAAAAGAACAACAACAAGAAACACAATACTGTTTCCATGAAGTGTGTTGGTGAACCTGAGCAACCCTTCAGTTTGCAATAACAGCCTTCCAGGCTCTTGGTGTTAAACGTCCTTGGTAAAGTGAAATGATGGGTGTCTGTAGATGACGATTGCATTTCGTGTAGTGTCCTTGCTTGGAAAAAACATTGCCAACTCTAGGCAGTTCCCCTGTTTAGTAACTTTTCCGGCCCATAAAACTCAAGTCAGGAACCTTTTTTCTAGTTAGGAGTTTTAAAGGCTGATCATGAATACTATTCAGTAAAAATCTCTTTCTTTGGGAAGAAATCTTGTCTAAACCCCCAGTATGGTACAAGCAGGTAGAATGGAGCCGTCTGGGTTATGGGCAGCCTCCCCTCCTCCTGTCCTCTGACAGTGGTGGCCCTTGAGACTCTCCTTTGAAACTCAGTTAGGAAACTGCTATCCTAGAAATGTCTTTAAATGTTATGAATGGGAAACCAAGCCCCTAGGAGGGAGAGTATTTCCCCAAATTCCTGGTTCCTAATTGGGTTCAGTCATCCCAAGGCTGATGCATCATTGCCATGTTAAACCCCAACCCCAGTATGGAGTTAGCACCTGGGCTGTGTCAGAGGGTGGGGTCTTCCTTGTAACAGCTCTGGGGGGCGGCCGGGTCTAATTTCCTCACATTGCAAAAGAGGAGAATGTGGTCCAGGGAGGAATTACCCGCTTTCACAGGGTCTCACTGTGGGAACAGGCTCTTTGGATTAAGCCGTTTTCCTAAACCTCTTCCTGACCAAGGCCAGGGTTTGGTTTGCCTTGGGCTCCCGAGTGCTTCTCCACTTTTCCTTATGCTACAAAGCCAGCTGCGGGGCCTTGGGGGACTATGGCTTTTCTGACAGCATAACCTTTGAGCTGATAAATGGCTCTTCAAGAGCCATTTCCCCATCTGTCCATTCACCAAACATATTTTTGAGTGCCTACTCCCTATGTGGATACACGGATACAGGGATGAATAGACAGACATTCAAGACCTCCATGCTCACGGAACCTCCAGGCTGCTGGGAAGATGGATGGAACAGCTAATCGTGCCAGTGATGAGAGCTGCAAAGCGGGTGTCCAGGACGCTGTGCGTCTCTAAAACGGGAGCAATGATTGTGGGGCAGGGAGCAGGGGCACCTGAGCTAGCAGGGGACCAGGGAAGGCTTCCATGAGCTAGTGCGGTTTACGCAGAGACAGGATAGCGAAGTGGGGTAGTGGATGACAAGTGGATGGATGTGCATTCAAGGCACAAGGAACACACACACCTGTGTGTGGAGCAGTGGCGAGATGGAGGTGAGGCTGGAGAGGTGAGCGGGAGCCAGATCCAGGGGTTAGTTCAGCACCTGGGGTTCAGGCTCACCTGTGCTGGCCACACTTCCCTTCAGTGGCAGCTTCTCCTCTCTGACAGGGGGGTCTGCTGTGAGTTGAGTAGGGTTCCCCAAGAGGATATGTCAAAAGTTCTAGGCCCCAGGACACGACCTTGTGTGGAAATGGGGCTGCTGCAAACGCAAGCAGTTGGGTTAAAATGCCGTCAGACTGGAGGAGGGTGGGACCTTCATCCAATATGGTGCTGTCCTGCTGAGAAGAGGGTTTCAGACACGGAGACAAACATGACAGGAGAGTGTCATGTGACCATAGAGGCAGGGATAGAGGGGTGCAGCTGTGAGCCCAGGATCTCCAGGGATCAATGGCTTCCCCAGAAGCTAGAAGGGGCCAGGACACATTCTGTCAAGTCTCAGAGGGAGCCTGGCCCTGCTGATAGCCTGAATTTTGGCCTCCAAACTGCAAGAGAACACACTTGGCCTGTTCTAAGGCCCCCAGTTTGGGGTTAGAGTCGCCCTAGGACACTGACAAGTGTCTCTGCAGGGCCCCCTCCAGCCCTGAGGTACTCGAGGCCATGCCGAGAAGCTAGCCTCCGTGACTGCGTGATCAGTCTAGGAGCAAACTGGGTGCTTTTTGGGAAAATGACATGCGCTCTTCTCAGCTGTGAAATTGCTCATCCATCAGTGAGTTCGAGTGATCGCCTTGCAGATGGCCTCCCAGTGACCATGAAGAGTTAAGTGCTGCTTCCCAGAAGGCTCCTGGCTCCCTGGACGGCTGTTTGCCAGGGAAGAGAATCTGGCTGCAGCCCATGGGGGCTCTTGGCGGAGGAGGGGTGGGAGCCAATTAGACACAGCTGTTTCTGCCCACCCTCTGGTGCAAGGACGGGGCTATACGCCTGCAACACTGCGGGAACAGGCTCTTACATGAAACATATTCCCAGCCAAAAGAGGTTCATTGGGACCCCTTTGCTTACTGTTGCTACCCCACTTTCTGCTCTGATAGTAAACCAGGTAAGACACGTCTTCATTCCCAAAGGCCACCAGTCAGTTGCGTAGGATGGAATGGGTGCTGGATGGATTTGAAACCAACATAAACTAGTGGTTTCACTGCCATGTCAGGCAGGTTAGTCAACCTCTCTGGGACTCAGTTTCTCCATCTGGAGAGTGGGGATTCTTTACTTGACCCACAACAGTATGATGATAAAGATTGAATTCAAGTGTGGATGGCGAAGAGGCTTCTAAAATGCAGAGTCCTGCTCAAGGGGGAGGCTGATTGAGAAGGACTCTAGGCCAGGCTGCAGGGGCTTGGGTAGAGCCCCCTGCCGACCTCCCTCTGGAGTTTGCAGTTGGACGCATCCCTTGATCTACTGTAACGGCCGATAAGACTGAGCAGCATATTCCTTCCAGCAGGGACGTGGCTGCTGCTATGACCTCCCAGCCCAGTGCTGTGATGCGTGGTCTTCTCACTGGTTTTCCCTTTCTGTCAAATATTTTTTAAAAATATTGTCTTTGCATATATACATACGTGTGTATGTGCTGATGTGTGTATGTTTATGCTCTACGTACATGTTAAAGAATACTAATAAACTTTAGTCCACTATTTTAAAAAATCAGGTGGGCAAGATACTGCCTGTAAACTGGCTGCCTGTTTTTGTTAATAAAGTTTAATTCAAACCTGGGCTGGGATTAGAAAGTGACAGGGGAGGCAAGGTCATGGAAGTGCAGGGTCAATTCCTGTTTTTGTATAGGAGTTTGAAAGTTGGTTCATCAAGGATTTTTTTGCATCCCATTAAAAAGTGTAACATTAAAATATTATTATCTTGCTCCTTGAGTGTTTTGTCCACTTTCTTATTTTGTGCCAGAGGCCCGTGCCTCAGTTTCCCTTGTCTTGGGCCTGGTAAAAATACTCAGAAACTGAACTTGAACTTGAGAGACAAAACATCCGAGCTCCTGGAATTTTTTTATGTGCATCTCCTGATTGTATCCCCTCACCTCCAGATGGCATCATCCTGAATTTGTTTTTCTTTGTTTTGCTCATCTTTGCAGAACACCTCATGAGTACGTGGCCCTAAACAATACGTAGTTTAGTTTTGCACATTTTTGAACTTCCTACAGATGGGATACTACTCCATGTATGCTGTTGCTTTTAAAACGAAATGTTCTCATTTGGAGATTCATTCATCTCACGCTGTCACAAACTGGTTTCCTCGACTCTGAGGTGCTCACATCTGCCCACAGTTCAGCACCTCTGACGTTGGGCTGTGCTTTGCAGCCTAAGGCCCCCGGCTGTCACTGTCTGCCTGGCAGGGTGGGCTACAGCTGTCATTATTGCTCGCCCGTCCAGTGCACATGGACGTGCTCTTCAGGTGGCATCATTCTGGGGCTTTGTGCATTGCCTGTCTCATGTGAACTGAGTTTAATGGGCGTTTAAAAGGTCTTCAAAAGCATTACACTGTAATTTGGCCTTGAAACAGAATAACTCTCAATGCCTGTTGTCTACATGGAAAGGCATGAGAACAGAGCAGCATGACACATGACAAAGTGTCTAAATAAATCTAAGAGATTTTAAAGTAGCACTAAATTTAACGCGTTAAGTGTAAGAAAGCACTGTGTCATAGGCTAATTGGCAGCCTCTTTCTCTCTTAGTGGTTCATAAATTAATGACCTGACACTCAGTGGCATCCTAAAAGTCAATGAAATGTGGTGACATTCTGTTGTACGAATAGACCACAATTATTGCCTGCATTCCTCCGTCGAGGCACATTTGGGTTCTTGCCCAGTTTTTCACTTCGCAGCATTCACGGATGTTCTCCTGGGGCACTTGAGCATCCAGGACAGTTTCCCAAACTTCTGGGGTGGTACCAGTCTCTGGAGCATTTGTTTAAAAATCTCAGTTGCTGGGTCTCATCCTGAGCTTCTTGAATCAGCCTCTTCAGGGAGACGTCTGGGATTTAGTCCCAGATATAAACACACTCCTTAACTTTGATCAGGAAAGCATTGGGACGACCCGTCAAGGAACTGTTCCTGGGAGTAGACCTGCGGGGTCTGAGAGTTGTCAACCTGATGAGATCAAATTACTTCCACTTTAGCCCAGTGGGCATTGGACATGCATAATTCTTTGTGGTGGAAACTGTCCTGTGCATTGTAGGATGGCTAGCAGCATCCGCGGTCCATACCTGTAAAATGCCAGTAGCACCTCTTCCAACCAACAAGCACATTTAAGAAACTAGTACGGTCCTGACCGGTTAGGCTCAGTGGATAGAGCCTCAGCCTGCTGACTCAGGGGTCCCAGGTTCGATTCCGGTCAAGGGCATGTACCTTGGTTGCGGGCACATCCCCAGTGGGAGATGTGCAGGAGGCAGCTGATCGATGTTTCTCTCTCATTGATGTTTCTAACTCTCTATCCCTCTTCCTTCCTCTCTGTAAAAAATCAATAAAATATATTAAAACAAACAAATCAGTATGTTACCCTGGCTTGTATGTTTCAGTTGGTTAGGCATCATCCTGTACACCAAAAGGTTCATGGTTCGATTCCCAGTCAGGGCACATGCCCAGGTTGTGGGTTCAGTCTGGTCAGAGCGTATGCCTAGGTTGCAAGCTCAGTCCATGGTAGAGGGCATGTAGGAGGCAGCTGATTAATGTCTTGCTCTCACATTGATGTTTCTCTCTCCCTCTCTCTAAACCTTAAGAAAAAAAGGAAACCTTATGCTTCCAGATGTGGCCAAATATCCTCTGGGGGCATAATCACCCCTGATAGGTTGAGAACCGCTGGACAAGATATTTAATTGGTTGCCCGAATGGTTGCCCTGATTTATATGTTCACCAGCAGTGCAGAGGTATTCCTATTGCTCCATCCTCTTGCCAACCTCCATGTGGCCAGACTGTTGAATTGATTCGCCAAACTGGTGGAGTGAAATGGTGTCTCAGCCCATTTGCAGCTCGCTTTTCCCTGACTGCTGACAAGGCTGAGGGTCTTTTCTCAAGTGGCCTCTTGTGTTTCATCGTCTGTGAAATGTCTTTCGCTCATTTTATTTTTCTATTGAGTTGTCTCTTTTTCTTACTGACTTTTAGGAACTAAAAAAACCCCAACCAGTCTAGGTTCTAATTATTTTTATAAATGTGTGGCGGCAGTATCTCCTCCTGATTTGTGGTATGTCTTCTCATTTATTGGCTCTTTTGATGAATAGAAGATTTTACCATTAATGTAGTCAAATGCATCATTTATTTCCTTTATGATTTTGGTTTTAAAAAAATCTTATTTAATACATTCTTTCTGCCCTGAGGTTGTAAACATATTGCCCTATATATTCTTCTCAAATCTTTAATTCATCTGGAATTGATTTTGGTGTATGGTATAAGGCAGAGTTCTATTTCCCCCACCCTGTCAAACGGATAACCAACTCCCCAGCACCATTTATCAAATAACCTTTCTTCCCCCCTCGGATCTGCCATGCCAGCGTGTCATTTATCAGGTGTCTGATTCACCCAGGACTGTTCCTGTGTTTTCTGTCCTTTTTTGCTGGTTGTCATCTTGATTCTATCCTTCCGTTTTCCCTTTTTACATGTATCTGGGTAATTTTAATTTTTTTTCTTTTCTTTAAAAATCATTCTCTCTTACATGCAGTGTGGAATCCTGGGACAGAAAAAGGACATTAGTGAAAGAACTAGTGAAATTCAAATAAAGTCTGATGTTTACTTAATAATGATATCCCAACATTGGTTTCTTTAAAAAAAAAAAGTTTTCATTGATTTTAGAGAGAAAGGAAGAGGGAGAGAAAACCATCATGGGATGCCTCCTACATGCCCCCTGCTGGGGATCAAGCCCGAAACCTGGGCATGTGCTCTGGCAGGGAATCAAACCAGGCGACCCTTTGGTGCCTGGGATGACAATCAACTGAGCCACACCGGCCAAGGCAAACTTAATTTATATAAGATGTTAACATGAGGGAAAGCTGGGTGGTGGTGTATAGGAATTGTTGGTACTATCTTTTCAGCTTTTCTGTAAATCAAAAGGTATTCCAGAATAAAGTGTTGATTAAAAAAGTTTTCCCTCATTTCTTAAATTTATTTTTTATCTTTTCTGTTAACTCCTTCTCTTAATCCTTAAAACCCATCGTTTACTCTTACATTGTTCATTTATCATCTCTTGGTTTAAACCATTTATCTTACTCTCTCACCTCTTTTGCTTACCATCTTTCACATTTATGCATCATTGACTGGCAGTCTTTTTCGTTTTAAATCTCCTTTCTTTTGTCTCACAGTTTAAGGTAAAAATTCTCAATGTCTTCTATTTATTGGCATTCTAACTCAGTTTTAACTCTTAGGTCATTTGTCTCCTTTAGTTATCGCTCAGCTTTAATCTCTTCCTAATCATCTACTCTCTTTTCATGATGGAAAATACGTGATACTTGGCTCCTGTGCTTCTTTCTGAATACACCTTCTCAGGGTTGGTTGTGTTTGTAACAGCGGGAAAGCTCAGCCATGGGAGCAAGAAGGAACAAGCGCTCCCCGAGAACAGGGAGTGGGAGATGAGTTTTAGCAGCAGATTCTGCCCTGTGCTGAGGGTTTGCGCCCTGGGAGACAGGCTGCGGGCTGGCCCTCTGAGGGCTGCAGTTGTCTGTGTGCCCCTGGCATGCTTGGTTTGCTGGGGCAGCAGCATCCATAGCATCTTGGACATGTCCACAGGGTCACCTTGAACATCCAGAGCCTGGTGTCGGGCTCACAGGTAACCTACATGATTCCCAGTGGGTGTCTCAGGACTGGCAGGTCCCTGCTGGGGCTCGGAGTGCTCCTGCCTGAGCCCCTGCCTCCCTGGTGGCGGGTTCTCATAGAAATGGGAATAGGACCTGACATGGAAGTCCCTCCTCACTCTCCATGCTAAGTGTGACGTTTCTCCTTTCAGTCTTGGCCTGCCAGCTGCCTGTGCAAGTGTCGTGATTGAGGACAGAGTACCCAGTCCTCTGGGAATCGAGGATTTGGCATGTGATTTGCTCAAGGTTAAATCATTTCTTGCATATTATTTTACATGTGTAATACAACACTGATGAGGTTACAATCAGTCTCCACAGACTTTCTACCCCAAACCCAAACAAACAAACAAGAAAAAAACACACACACACACAAAAAACATCCTGCAAAGCAAAAGAAAGACTCTCTTGCAGAGAGCTTCTTTGGTTAAACAAAAGTTGCTGTATTCAACCAGCGTCTGCTTTTCAAGCATCTGTCTGTGCTGTTGTAGTGTTGCGAACTGTAGTTACCAAGATTGCTTTCCCTGTCCCAGCCGGCACGGTGGAACAAGATTAAACACATTAACTAATACCTCCCACTGCCTTACAGGTAACAGTGTCTAACTCAGATGGTTGGAAACTTTCTCTCTCATCTGCAAAACCGTCCAGGTTCATTATATACTAAAAAGATTCAATTAAGTAGAATTTTCAAATGCTTGAATTGTTTAGAAATGTTATTTATTCCACTTTTAGAAATAAAATTCTCCCCACACCCAGTCCAAGCTGATGCCCACTCCACAAATATTTATTGGACTTCTTCCATATCCCAAACACAGTGCTGCATGCCAGGAAAACACGCACAAGTCATGAGCACTCCTGGAATACGTGGGTGTGAGAGGAAGACAAGGAGCCGAGTAACTGAGTCAGCAAGGGCTCCATTGGAGGAGTCGAAGGTAGTAGTTCAAAGCACAGGCTTTGAAAAACAGAGCTGACATTAAAACTTGAGTCTGCCAGTTGCTGTCTGCAACTCTGGGCAAGCTACCCAACCTCTTGGAGCCTCACGTTCCATTTCTTTAAATGTCATCATGCAAATTGGATGATGTGGCCCACGGCAGGGCACGTGGTGGATGCCCCCTCACCCTCAGGGGTGAACATTGGAGGAATTATATAATGACACCTCACATTTGCATAGTCATTCATTTATTTATTTAAATATTTTTATTGATTTCTGAGAGAAAGGGAGAGGGAGAGATAGAAACATCAATGGTGAGAGAGAATCATTGATCAGCTGTCTCTTGCATCCCCCGTACTGAGCTCGAGCCTGTAACTGGGCATGTGCACTTACTGGGAATCGAACTGTGACCTAGTTCATAGGTCAATGCTCAACCGCTGAGCCACGCCAGCTGGGCACATTCACACATTTATTTATTTACTAGGGGCCCGGTGCACGAAATTTATGCACGGGGGGAGGGTGGGGATCCCTCAGCCCAGCCTGCCCCCTCTCACAGTCTGGAACCCCTCAGTGGATGTCCTATGATGGCTCCAGTCTGCCAGGCGCCTTGTGTGTGTGTGTGTGTGTGTGTGTGTGTGTGTGTCACCACTGGGGACCTGCCCCCCAGCCGCATCTGAGGCTTGGAGCAGTCCTCCTGTGTATGTCTACCTGCTGGGGGCCTGCCCCCAGGCACACCATCGAGGCTTGGAGCAGGCACCCCCCTATGTTGATCTCTCAGACTCTTGCCCTCCCCTGCATGTTGTTCTCTTTTTTGAGCTGTGGCCAGGGCTGGGTGCTGCCTGCCTCCTAAGCTTGCCTACTGCCCATCTTCCTCCAGCCACCAGAAAGCAGGGAAAACCCCACCTCGTGGTCAGGCCAGCCTTTTCCTGCT
>PVJC01024609.1:0-25420 GCA_004026665.1 Murina feae | reverse complement strand
GTGGTTTTGAACTCTATATCCTGTCGTTTTCTTTCCTCCATCTCTATCATTTGTGACCTGTTTCGTCTCCTCATTTTGGCTGCTTCCCTTTCTGATTTAGGCGATCACTGCGAGGGATTAACCTCTAAACCACTTGGTTACGAGAGTCAGCTGTGTCTACAGTGGGAGAACTTCTGTGCTGGAGACACCCTTATGGGGCAAGAGTTGTTTCAGTGGAGCTTTTATGCTCACTGCATCTGCCCTGAGTGTGTTCCTTGTGGATCTGTTTTGTTTAGGTTAGTCCTTC
The DNA here is from genome assembly GCA_004026665.1 of Murina feae. NCBI lineage: Eukaryota > Metazoa > Chordata > Mammalia > Chiroptera > Vespertilionidae > Murina > Murina feae. Next base: position 25,134 of record PVJC01024609.1, on the reverse strand, counting down.
TCTGGGCACTGGGTGAGGCTGGCTCCTGTATCTTTAAGGAGGTGTTGTTGCAGAAGCCTCTGACGCACTTGGGAGGGGCGGGGCCTCGGGGAGTTCGCCGGGCGGGGCGGAGCAAATAGCTATGGCGCTTCTCAGCCCTGCGCTGAGAGACACCAGGTCTCTGTGTCCCACGGTAATTGCTGCAAGCAACGCTGAGAGAAATCCGCTTTGGGTTTCCACCCGGTGCCAGTCAGTCCCCCTTCTCTGGGTGTCTGTGGGACCTCAGAAACTCGCCTGGAACTGGAGTTCAGAGCCGCTCGGAACTTGTGGCTCTCTCCGTTTTGGAAAAGAACCGCGTCCTCCGGCGCCAGCCCTCTCCCCAAGCCCCGTGCGCGCGCCTCCGTACCTCTGTACTTTGCTTCCACTGCTCCTCTGAGTCTCAGACTCTTCTCTAGTTGTAGGATTTTCACTCAGCCAGCCATCCTGTGGGTGCGAGTGGTGTCCGTGTGTTCTTTTCGTGGTTTTTCTGAAATAGTTGTTCACAGCTGCATATACGGTGTCTACCCTATGCCGCCATCTTGTTTCTCCCCCTGGTTCTATTTTTGCTCATCAGTTTATGTTGTTCATTATATTCCACAAATAAGTGGGATCATGTGATATTTATCTTTCTCTGACTGGCTTATTTCACTTAGCGTAATGTTCTCCAGGTCCATCCATCATATGAATTCCTTCTTTTTTCACCACAGTTTTCTAATCCATTCATCTTCTAATGGGCACGTAGGTTGTTTCCAAATCTTAGCTATTGTAAATTGTGCTGCTATGAACATAGAATTGATGTTTCTGTTTTCTTGGGATATATTCCTAGAAGTGGGATTACTGGGTCCCATGGAAGTTCCATTTTTAATTTTTTGAGGAAATGCCATACTGTTTTCCACAGTGGCTGTACCAGTCTGATTCCCACCAGCAGTACAAGAGGGTTCTTTTTCTCCTCATCCTCTCCAGCACTTGTTTGTTGATTTGTTGATTCTGACAGGTGTGAGATGGTACCTCACTGTTGTTTTGATTTGCATCTCTCGGATGATTAGGGACTTTGAGCATGTTTTCATGTCTCTTGGCCTTCTGTATATCCTCTTTTGAAATGTGTCTATTTAGATCCTTTGCCCATTTTTTTATTGGATTGTTTATCTTCTTTTTGTTAAGTTGTATGAGTTCCCTATGAATTTGGATATTAAACCCTTATTGGAGATAACATTGGCAAATATATTCTCCCATGCAGTGGGCTTTTTTGTTGTTTTGCTGATGGTTTCTTTTGCTGTGCAGAAGCTTTTTATTTTGATGTAGTCCCATTTATTTTCTCCTTAGTTTCCATTGCCCTAGGAGCTGTATTGGTAAAGATATTGCTACAAATGTCTGCTATTTTGCTGACTATAGCTTCTTCTAAGACTTTTATGGTTTCCCGTCTTATGTTTAAGTCCTTTATCCATTTTGACTTTATTTTTGTGTATGGTGTAAGTTGGTGGTCTTAATTTCATTTTTTTTTTGCATGTATCTGTCCAGTTTTCCCAGCACCATTTATTGAAGAGACTGTCTTGACTCCATTGTATGTTCTTGCCTCCTTTGTCAAATATTAATGGAGCATAATGGCTTGGGTTGATTTCTAGGTTCTCTGTTCTGTTCCATTGTCTAAATGTCTGTTCTTATGCCAGTACCAGGCAGTTTTGAGAACAGTGGCTTTGTAGTATAGCTTGAGATCTGGTATTGTGATCCCTCCAACTTTGTTCTTCTTTCTCAAGATTGCTGCAGCTATTCGGGGTCTTTTTTTTTATTCCAAATAAATTTTTGGAGAGTTTTTCCTAGGTCTTTGAAATATGCGATTGGTATTTTAGTGGGGATTGCATTGAATCTATAGATTGCTTTGGGTAGTATGGACATTTTAATGATGTTGATTCTACCAATCCATGAACATGATATATTCTTCTATTTGTTTATGTCTTCCTCTATCTCTTTTTTCAGTGTCCTGTAGTTTTCTGAATATAGGTCCTTTACCTCCTTGGTTAAATTTATTCCTAGGTATCTTAATATTTTTGTTGCAATGGTAAATGGGATTTTTTTTTTTTAGTTTCTTTTTTTGTGAGTTCATTATTGGTGTATAAAAAAGCCATAGATTTCTGGGTGTTAATTTTGTATCCTGTTACATTGCCAAATTCATTTATTAATTCTAGTAGCTTTTTAATGGAGTCTTTAGGGTTTTCTATGTATAATATCATGTCATCTACGAATAATAATAATTTTACTTCTTTTCCAATTTGAATGCCTTTTATTTCTTCTTGTCTGATCTCTATGACTACCACTCCAGTACTATGTCAAACGGAAGTGGTGAAAGTGGGCATCCCTATCTTGTTCCTGTTCATAGGGGAAATAATTTTAGTTTTTGCCCATTGAGTATGATGTTGGCTGTAGGTTTGTCATATAAGGCTTTTATTCTGTTCAGGTGTGATCCCTCTATTCCCATTTGCTGAGTGTTTTTATCAGGAAAGTGTGTTGGATTTTGTCTAATGCCTTAGGATGTTGGTCTTTACTTTTCTTGTGATGTCCTTTTTTTGGCTTTAGTATCAAGGTAATATTGGCCCCATAGAATGAGTTGGGAAGTGCTCCCTCCTCCTCTTTTTTTTGGGGGGGAGGAGTTTAAGAAGTCCATTATCCATAGCCCTATGCTAAAGATCGTTTAGAATAAAACTGAGGTGATGTATCTCTTCAAATATATCGCCTATTGAGAAGTCTGAATTATAAATAACTTAATGTTACCTAAGCCCTCAGTCGTTTTAGAATTAAAATGCTATACAAATAAGGGTGCACGGCAAGTTTTCATCCTCTTCTTGTAAACCGTTTTTTAAAAAAATTAACGGAAGCTGATAATATGTGGAGATAACAAAAATGTCTTTTTAACGTCTCCAAACAAGTAATGTCTTCATCATTCTTTTATTTTACTTCTTCCATGCCAGGAATATATTTCTCTATTTAATTTTGTTCCATAAAATATGTTCGTTTGTTTTTTTACAGTTTTGCACAAAGATCCAAGACAGGTGTATCTTTGTCTTCTTGAAATTGGTCGAATTGTGTCAAGGTATGTATTCCACAATATTTCAGGATTTCAGTGTCATAAGTGTTTTTAAGCTACTTTATTTTGGATAGAACATGATTTTCTATAAATACAAGAATAATTTTTATTGGAATAAAATAACTTTTTCTATTTTTTCTTTCTGTTTCTTTATTCTGTTTGTGTGAACTATATCATGTGTCAACATCTGCTTCTCATATAACTTGTCTTCATTTAGTGTAAAACTGTAAGAGTGGTTACTTAAAATATTTATATTAAGAATAAAGTGAGAGCATGTGGCCTTTTAGCAGTTCAAGGGGAGGCACGTCTTCTGGACACAAAGAGGAGCTGATAGAAGGCTGAGCCTTGCGTCTTCCCCACCTACCTCAGCCCCATCTTTACTCACAGGCTGATTTTTAAGGTGCCTTTTAAAACCTTTGGTTGAATATTGAGAGCATCCAGTAATATATGCTCTGGTGTGAAGTTTATCATCTGAATTTTGCCAATCTGTGGGACATTAAAGAGAATTTGCAGATATGCCAGTAAAATAATCGGTGGAAGAGACAGACTTCATTTAAAAATAAAATAAGCCCAATTGTGATATGCAAGGAAGTGCTTGGGAAAGACTGCTGGAATGATGAAATTTCCTCATTGTTTTTCAGGTATGGGGTTGAGCCACCAGTGTTAGTAAAACTTGAGAAAGAAATTGAGTTAGAAGAGACCTTACTTAATACTTCTGGGCCTGAAGATTCCATCAGCATCCCCAAATCGTGCTGTCAGCACGAAGAGCTGCATGAAGCTGTAAGTAGCTGCCACACTTGCAACCCTGATGTGTTAGTCTTCGAGTTTGCCTCAGGTGATGCTATGTTTAAAAGAATGTTTCTTACTTAATCTATACACTAGTACTAATTTCCACTCCTGGTGAGTTCAAGGCGTTATATGCTAAAGGTGACTTTGTGTAGCTTGTGTAAGGTGAGGAATGGAGTTGGGGCAAAAAAGCTAGAATCCATCATGAAGGGTACAATGGGCCATAAGAATTCATTGATTTTGTTTTTAACATAGTAGTGTTATCATCTGATTTGTAAATGATAAGGATTACTCTCATGGCCATGCAGAAGTTATGTTGGTTTATTGTAATAATCCAGGCATAGGATGGTAAGAACCTGAATTCGAGCAGTAGTAGTGGAAATAAGGCAAAAGAGCGCAAGTATTTTTCTATTTAAAAGGTAGGATTGGCAGAAATTCTCATTCTGACAACAAGAGAGAAATCTGGGCTGACTACTAAGGTGTCTGTCTAAGTAAAGGGTACCCTGGTACTGGGAGAATACAGGCGACGGAAAGTTGTGGGAGCTGATTGATGGGGATTTTCTGGACGCTTCCCGTGACAGAATATATGTTAGATGGCGAGTCTCAACTGGAAAGTCTTCTTAACTTTAGCTGTTTATCATTACGTAGAAGTTCATAGAATTGCACTTGGTCAGGCTGTCCCCTCTGCAGTGACTACAGTATGACAGGGAATGGAGGTGAGCTGAGTATCAAACATTGTTTCTGCTCAGCTGTTGCTTTAGATTTTGTAGTACTGTATGAAAGTGCTCAATTTACAAAATTTTAAAGAAATAACAAGTCATTACTAATAAACATTTGGAAAGTGTTGTTTAATGTAATAACGGCCTATAGTATAGTATCTATAAAATGGTAATAACTAAAATTATTACCATTTTATAGATATTTGCTGCGATTAAACATTTTGTATGTAAGCTTCTTGAAAGGTAGAAGTAAGGTTTTCTCCCCGACTCTCATCTCCTTAGCAGATTATTGAAACAAAGTGAGCACTTTTAGAAAATGCCTCTTGCATTGCATTTTTTAGAATTTTACCCAATCTTGGGTGGATAGATATAAATGTCTCTGCCTATTTTAAAAGTAACTTTGGAATAGATCTAGATAGCCCCTCATATTAAGTTAGCACAGTGTTAGGAACAAATGAGAGTTTTTACATAAGCTTCATCTGACTGGCCTATCTTTGATTTGACACAGATACATTAGTCCAGGGCTTAAAGGAAGTCAAACTTAATGGACTAATGTGGCTCAGTGAATGTGCTTTGAATGGACTCCACTCCACACGTTCACAGGCGTTCTCCCGCGGTCGGTGAAGCACCACCAGCCCGGCACTGGGGCAAGAAAGAGAGCCTCGGGACTGCAGTGCTGCTAGTTTTAATGGGTCGGCCAGTGTCTAACCTCAGTACTTACCAACAAGCGAAGGAGAAGAGACAGTTAAAAGTTGAATTGTCTTTAAACTTATCTTTGAGTTTGACTTTCCCAGCTATCAAATAACCTTGCATTTTAGTGTTGAACAGAATGCTTTTTGTCACAAACACTAGTTGTTACTTGTTTTTAATCTCAGGTTACACACATTGCTGAAGACCCCCCTTGCAGTTGTTCCCATCGGTTTTCTATTGAGTACTTATCTGAAGGACGGTACCGACTAGGAGATAAAATACTCTTTATAAGAGTAAGTCCACCATTTCATCCTGTCTACATGCAGATCTTGTTTTTGAATTGGACTTATTGCTTTACCAATCTTTTATTCTGCTCTTACCTTTTAAAACATTGATGTTATTAATGAAAGAATTTCACTGTACAAAAAAATTGCTTTCATGAATATGTAATGAATTTAGGTTAACACCTTTAACACAACAAACTGCTAACTACAGGAGACTGTTCTGACATCAGATATAATTGGGGGAAGAAATGTTTGTATATCTCAGGTAGCTTATTCCATTTTTCAGATTTTCTACAGATGAATCATTTTTCATCATCATAAGAAAAAAACCAACACATCTAATCAGATTAAATGTCAGCAATAAGAAAAGAAAATAGAAACATTGCTGTTTATAGTAATACTAGGGGCCCGGTGCACAAAAATTTGTGCACTCAGGGGGGGCGGTCCCTCAGCCCAGCCTGTGCCCTCTCGCAGTCTGGGACCCCTCTGGGGATGTCCACCTGCTGGTGTGCCTGGTCAGCCTGGGTGAGGGGCCGATGTCTGTTTGCAGGCTGGCCAAGCTCCCCAGTGGGGACCCTCACCCATGGGGGTGTGGCAAGCCTGGGTGAGGGGCTAAAGGCAATTTTCAGGCTGGCCACAGCCCCTTCAGGGTTCAGGTCCCTACTGGAGTGCCTGGCCAGCCTGGGAGAGGGGCTGAGGGCCGTTTTCAGGTTGCCCACAGCTCCCATTGACCCTTGGGGCCATCCACCTGGTAAGCAATCTGATGGCTTCCCAGGACAGAGCCTCTGGGTCAGCTGGGCTGGTCGCGCCCCCAGGCTTCCACTGTCCCGCCCCCAGGCTTCCCAGGACGGGACCTCAGGCCACCGGCTAGTCCCACCCCTGACTTCTGCCTGGGAAGCCATTGGGTGGCCAGGGCACACACGGGGAGCCCCGGAGGCCCGTGTGTGTGCCCCACAATGATCAATTCCAGGCCGAAGCCTCTTCCCGCCCTGCTCCTCCTGCCCACGGCTTCAGCCACTGGCCTGCTTGCTCTTCCCATCCTGCGCTACGGCTGGACCCTGTGTGCGGCTTCTCCCAGGCTGTGGCCTCCGTCATCTTGGCTAGGCTAATTTGCATGTTGTCGCTCTGATTGGCTGGTAAGCGTGGCTTACCCGTCCCGCAGAGACGATTAATTTCAATATTACGCTTTTATTAGTTTAGATACACATTGTGTGTTAAGTGTAAGACCGTTTTACATCGACACAGCATCAGTATATATACCAATATGCTGATATACACGTTCATTTCCTTCCTTTGTCCCATCTGCAGTCTGCAACTGATCGTCTCCTTTGCTGAAGTTTCACTGTTCAGCATTCTGTCTACTTAGGATAAAAGAGCTATTTTATTCCTAACTTAGGAATAGAATATAAAAGTATTTAAAAATAATGTTGACATCCATATTTTCTTTTACTGTATATGTTATCATTACTTCCCCATACCCCCAACACACAGAAACTTTGTGTGTACTTTCTTTTAGTTTGCTTTCTCTTTTAAAGCAGTATGATGTAGCGATAGTCATAGAGCATGGTGTTGAGGTGAAATTTTTGAGGCAATCTCATACAGTTGCACATTTTCCTGCTTAATGGATGGGGGTCAGGGGCTGAAATCCAGCTTGTTCTGCACTAGCAGACTCAGGATGTATCTTATCTGCACAAAAGCACCATTTGTATTGGGGCAGCCTGGTGTATTTGAGGCCAGGCCAAGCTGTGTGATTTGGGACAATTTCCTTAATTGCTCAGAGCTGTAATTTTCTCATCTGCGAAGAACTAGTAATAAATTATATCAAAGTTTTTGAAGATTTAAATTGATATAATATATATGAAAGTAATTTATTAAATTGTGAAGTACACATTTTAGTGATGGTTATCTTTCGTAATGATTTCTTTTTTATGAGGCTTTTTTTCCTGTAAATTCCCATTTCTCCTTTCTCTTCTCTCTTTTATTCCTTCAATATTCAATTCTTTGTTGAACAAGATTGCCCTTGCAACTTGGTATATTAGTAATTTGGATTGTTTAGGATGCAAGTTGTGTGTAAATTATCTTTTTACAAATTAGGGAATACTGTTTGTCAGTTACATGATTTGCTATGAATTAAATTTATTCCTTCCATAATACAAAGAAGGGACTGTCAATTTATAGTAAATTTATTGGCAAATATCTGAATTTCATAGATCACAGACATCACAAATTGTGGCTACTAACTAATGAACTGTAACTGTGAACCTTACAGTTTTACAACCTTGTTTTTTACTTTCTTTTGGGGGAAAGATGCTTCATGGAAAACACGTCATGGTCCGTGTTGGTGGAGGCTGGGATACTCTTCAAGGATTTTTGCTTAAATACGACCCCTGTCGAATATTACAGTTTGCTACACTAGAACAAAAAATTCTAGCATTTCAAAAAGGCGTTTCTAATGAAAATGTGCCTGATTCACCTGCCAGAACACCCCAGCCTCCTGAAATGAATCCGATGTCAGCGGTTAGCATGATTCAGAAAGAAAAATCAAAGCCGGGCACGCCAGTTGGTGTTCCAAGGAGCAGAGAAAAGCTGCCGGCACCTTCCCTGAACGGAGGTCACGTGGGCTCCACGTCAGCCCGTTCAAAAACGCCACATCCCCCAGCAGCGTCTTCTCATCTCAAACTCCGATCTTCCAAGGGCTCAGCAAAGAAGCCACAGGCTCCTTCCAGCAACGCAGCATCTTCCTCTGCTTCTGCACCTTTAGGAGGTAAAAGCACTTCTTCCCCAGCCTTACCAAGAGCTGCGCCTTGTGGGTCTGAGTCGTTGAGAAAATGTATCTCATCACCCAGCACCCCAAAGGCCAAGTTTACTCCAGCCCAGAAACCAAGAGATGTGCCCGAATCTACACTTTTGCCAAATAAGTGTTCAGGAAAAACGCAGCTGAAGCATTTGAAACACAATCACGTATCCTCTAGGGATAATGCAGCCGCACATTTGAATTCATCACCAAAGTGTCCGAAGCTACCTAAACCTTCTCCTTCTGTCCAGTCCCCTGCAACAATGACGAAACCCAGTTCCAGAACCGTAACCCCAGGTCTAGGAGCACGGTCTCAGCCTTCAGGTGGAGCCCCGCAAGCAGGGGCGGTGCCAGCACAAAGACTCAAGTCAGCCTTGGACTTAAACCAGCCACTTTCTGTACCCTCAGTCCCTCCTGCAGAAGCACAGGAATCGAAAGAGAAGAAGATAGTTTCAGTGGCCAAAAAGCCTCCGAGGACAGGACCTGGCTCCTCCAAGTGCCCTGGTCGCACCCCGCTCTCTGTCGTGAGTCTTCCCCAGTCTTCTGCCAAAGCACACGCTGTGTCAAAGGCAGCGCAGACTGCCCCCAGGGGCCCGCATTCAGCCCGAGGGCCTCCCAAAGGCGGCAGAGCCCCAGCTCCCATCCGGAAACCACCCTCATCCGGTAAGGAAGCAGTGAGTGGGGATAAGAAGCCGACTGCAAAGAAAAAGGAAGATGATGATCACTATTTTGTTATGACTGGAAGTAAGAAACCTAGGAAATGAATACAAAGGTGTCATTTAAAAACAAACAAACAACGAACAGAAAAAGAAGAGAGTGAATGTGTTAGCTTCACAAGTTAAAAGGTTCTGGTTGTGTTTGTCCACATCGGTTCAGACATTAAGTACAATGGTATGGGGGTGCAGGTTGGGATGGAGCTGGGGCGGTGAGGAGAGGCCTCATCAGAATTCCAGTTCTGAGGTCTCCATATCTTGAGGCAGGCAGCTGTAAAATGACCACAAGGTTCGTATGAATAATAGACCCTTCGTTAATGTCTGCCCTTTAAGGGAACTGTAAAGTCCAATAACACTAATAGAGCTATAACTACGGTTGCTGTATTTTTACATATTAAGTATAGGTTTATATTTTTATAGAGAGGTCGCATACCTGCTAGTAGCAGCGGTGGTGCTTTTAATATTAGCGGCTGCATTTTAGCAACAGTTTGGCACTTGTCTTTCAAAAGGCACTAACTTTATTTTCTGATCAGCATTGTCTGATCAAATAGCACTAAGTATCAGTGGCTGCCGCTCATTAGGTTGGTGTTATTCTGGGCTTGGTAAATTCTTACTCCTTTTTTTTAAGCTTCCCAAATCAGAGGGAACTTAATATATATATATATATATATTTTATTTCAGAGAGGAAGGGAGAGGGAGAGACAGATAAAAACATCAATGATGAGAGAGAATCATTGATTAGCTGCCTCCTGCACATCCCCCACCAGGCATGTGCCCTGACTGGCTATTGAACTCATGACCTCCTGGTTCATAGGTCGATGCTCAACCACGGAGCCACTCTGGCCCGATGGGAACTATTTTTTAACTGACTTATTAACTTTGGTAATATTTTGTTACCAATATTTTTGGTTTAAAAAAAAGAAACAAGTTAAGGTATTGAAAGGTCAACAGAAATTTAGTGAAATCTAAGTTTTTATATATTATTTATAAGAATTTATGCATATCATTTTAGCTGGATGTTGTGCGGTGGGAAAGGGGAAACTGATTCAGTAGCTTTTAGCATATTGAAAATATTTCTAATAATGTAATCTCCTACCAGTGCAGATATGAATTTTTACATTAATATAACATCAGAATTACATTTTAACAGTCTTAAAGTTAAGGCAATTAGAATGGTGCTACATAAAAATTCTTTTATGTGGTTATTTTTCTTTAGAAGGCACAATGCCAGTTTCAATTAGATTCTTCCAACTACATTAATTTTCTTTTATAAGTCATGCTGCCTTCAGTTTTGCAATAACAAGTAACAGTTTATATGCAACATTTTCTGCTCTGTAATCAGATTCTCCAAGGAACGTATCATGTATTACTGCACAGACTCCATCAATCTAAGGTGATGTTGTAAATTGCTGTTTAAGAGATTGTGAATATTTAAAACATCAATGTACTTTCAGAAGTTTTAGGGGTATTTCTAATAACTCTACAATATTATCAGTTATTATATTCAATATTGAGGTTTGTGTTTCTCTATTTTAAACTGTAATATGTTTTCTAAGGAAAAATAATGATTTATACAAATGTGCAATCAGAGAATAAGCATCTCAAGCTGACTACTAATGCTGCATAGATTATAATGTAAGAACACTGTATAAAACTAAGTGACCTTTTGTCTGAGGCGTATAGTTAAAATAAAAAATATATGCAAGCTAGTTTTGGGGATAATTAATGCTTTTCTTCCTAAAAGAGACAGTCACCAAACATTTGGCTTAGTTCTGCTGTTGATCTGGGCATTGAGAGAGATAACATGTACATCTTTGGAAGGTGAAGTCAATGTTCAAGAAATGCTAGAAGCTTCCATTTTTAATGATCAGTAATATTTAATGCTTCTTTCAAAGAGGAAGATTTTTTACCTTTCAAAGAAGAAGAAGGAGTTTATTTCTTTGTAAATGGAAACAATACTTTTATATAAGTAACTTCTGGAATTAAAAAAAAAAAGTAAATGATATCACAACCAAGCTACGAATCTAAGTAAATTTTACAATATGTGAACTTTTGTGTTAACAGTCTTCAGGAATATGAGTATCCCAGACACCTTGCATAAATTCTAAGAATTATGTGTATGTTTTTTTAATTGGAAATTCATTTGTAAAGAGCCTTATTTTTCATTAGTAGGGAATTTCTCCATTTATAGTCATGTTGAATGAATTTTATCCTAAAATAAAGGTTTTTTTTGAAATAATGCCTGAAAGATACTTTCTTCAAATTTATTTTCAAATGCTGTTAAAGAAGGGCTGGTGTCTCTAATCGTTTTCACAAGTAAAAAAAATATATTGCAGAAGTTGCAAAGAAGTTTTTATTTCTTTTTAATATTAGTGCAAAATTATAAAAACAATTTTGTGTTTAATATTTAATAAGTTAATATTAAGCTTAAATTACTGAAGTAACTAGAAGGAGAAATAATGTGTACTTTCAAAAAAGAATGAAACAAGGTTTTTTTGCTATGTTAACATGACTAATATATCCAGTTAATCTTCAGAGGAACATTAAATTCTGATTGCTTTTACACTGTTTGGGCTTACACTACGTGTTTAAGGCTTATATCTTCAAAATGCCTTGATAAATTACATTTCCGCTAACTTTCCTCCCACAGTGAGTTTACAGTTCTTAATGGATGAGGAAGAATTTTTTGAGCAAAGAAAATTACTGTTCCTTCTGCAGTCTATTTATCTCTGTGATTTTAAAAGTCATTACTTCTTTAAAGATTTCTATAGCAGGCTGTTATGATGTTCTGATACATTCTTACATCTGGGTTCACATATTGACTCTATTTGAATACACATTTGTGTAATTCTTTCCTTGTGCTGGCAGTTTTTGTATCAGATTTATATTTTCTCAAGTATTAAAAGTAAGCAAATATACCAAGTTCTCAGTTTGTTTTCTTCGTATGTTCTGATCACTTGGTTCATGTGAGAAATTGCATATATGAAGCATTCATAAATTTGAGAATAGTTTTAACTTTATTGCTATTTAAAATACCCTCCTTATACTTGTGGAACTTACTTTACTGCACCAGGAGATTAAAAGGTTTCACCATTAAGTAACAGTATTTGACCCCCAAGTTGCTGTAGTTGTTAAAAGTTTGCCTCAGTATGGCTAGACTCATATTTATTAATCTCTGAGTTAATTAATTTATCAGTTCTTGAAGCAGGATCCTATAGATCACACAATTACTATATTCACAGAAAGCTACTGATAATAGGAATTTTTAGTTTCTATAAGTCTGTTTTAGTGAAAGTTCAGTACAGTGAGAATAGTCTTGAAATTCTATATTTTTCCTATGTTCATGACCAGAGCAATTATAAATAGTAGTTAATTCATTACGTACTCCTTGTGATGGCTCCAAAAAAGAAAAAGAAAAAGAAAAACAGTACATAAGGAAAAATATTTATTAAAATTTTCTAACCAATTGTGAATGTAAAATTTTTAAATTTATTTCATGAAATGTTGGGTAATAGCAAAATATTAACAAAATATTTTACAGTAAATCTGGAAATATGAAGACATGTTTTATTAAATTTAAGCTGTTTTCCTATAGATATACGATTTTTATAGAAAAACACAGTAAGACTTGATCTTGAAGAGATAATACACATAAAGATTTAGCTATACGTGTGTTAATGATAGCACATCATTAATGCTGATATGACCACGAGATAGAAGACCATGCAGCAATTAAAAATTATATAGGCCTTGATTTATTTTGAAACAATCATGTCTAGTGATGAAGGGGTTTGTTTTCAGAGACTGTAGTGATAAAGTATTAACATAATATTTCTTAATTTTCTGTATTCGGCCAGGAACAGCACACTACTAATTGTGTGATTTGTGGGCACATAACATGTATTATCTGCTATAACTAACACCTTTTCATTTAATAGGACCAACTTAAGTGGGTTTTGCTAAACTGTCTCACAAGTTATATTGGAATGAATGAATATAATAGATAGAATGGATTAGAGTTGGGTGTCTGTTGAGGACCTCTAGTGGTCAAATGTTGCAATGTTGAAACACTGTACTCAAATCAGTGTACTGGAAACACTGTACCATTTACTAAAACTTACTGAATTATAGGAGATAAAAAGAGGAATGAGACAGTCATTCAAGAACCTTGGGTTTACATAGCACTTTGCAACTCACAAAACACTCAATTAGAATAACATCCAGGGTTCGGAGCAATTCTATGGGATAGTAAGAATGATCTTCCTTGGAGCATAAGCACCATAAAGACAGGAACTGCATCTGTTTCATTTACCGCTGTGTCCCCAAAGCCTAAACCAATGCCTGGCACATACGGAGCATTCAGTAAATATTTGTGAACAAAAGAATGAACTCTCTTTTTGTAGATGAGGAAACTAATGCTCAAGAAAGTCAAGAATAAATATAAAAATTCTAGGTTGACTAATTGAATTTTATTTAAAGGATACATTTATTTATACCTATTTATACTTTTCCACAAACTTGATTTGTTTTTAGGTTGATGTGACAAAATAGGATTTGTATTTTTAAAAATTCCATTCTGCCTTTTCTTTGTTTCTTCTGAGAAAAGCCTTGATTTAATTGTTTTTAATTACTCTTTATTTTAAATATTCTAAGCTTGAATATATTTAGAGATTAGTGTATTCTTATTTTTTTTTACATTCTCACCTGAGGCTATGTGTGTGTTTTTATTTGACGAGAGACAGAGAGGGAGAGAGAGAGAGATCAATAAGTTGCTCTGTATGCACCCTGACCAGGAATCGAATCCACAACCTAGGCATGTGCCCTGAGTGAGAATCAAACCCACAACCTTTTGGTATATGGGATGATACTCCAGCCAACTGAGCCACCTGGCCAGGGCTCATGTTTTTAGTTTAACATTTATAAAGCACTTAACTACATTCAAAGCATTGTTCTTGGAATAATGAATTGCTGACTCAAATCCTCTGTAAAATTTGCTGGATGATAAATAATGAGAGAAAAATAAATCTAGCATGAAATAATTATATTAGCAATTAAGATATTTTTCTGACAGGGCAATGGAAATAGATATTAGTAAAAGATATGGCCCTAGAACTTCCATTTTAAAAATCATCCTATATAATAAAAGGTTAATATGAAAATTGACCGAGCAGCAGAACGACTGGTCACTATGACACGCACTGACCACCAGAGGGCAGACGCTTAGTGCAGGAATTGCCTCCTGGTGCTCAGTGTGCTCCCACAGCCCAGAAGCTGGGCTCACGGCTGGTGAGCACAGCGGTGGTGGCAGGAGCCTCTCCCGCCTCTGCAGCAGCACTAAGGATGTCTGCCTGTGAGCCTAAGCCATCAGTTGGACATCCCCCAAGGGCTCCTGGAGTGCAAGAGGGTGGGCTGGGCTAAGGAACACTCCCCCCCCCCCCAGTGCACAAATTTCATGCACCAAGCCTATAGTTTAAAAACAAGTGAGCAAGTTTCTATGCTTCTTATAAAAGGAATAAATAAATTTCTCTCACACAGCCCTGAAAACGTGGTAATAGTTATGTCATGCTGGTCCCTCCAATAATTTATTGCACATGCTAGTTGCACGGGAACCCAATTAGCAGCCAACGAAGAAAAGGCCAAACTGTGGCACACATGGGGAGGGTGAAAATGACATTTAAAATTTTAATCCCTAAGCACTGAGATAAGGTGAAAGTAAGTGCCTTTAAGTAGCAATTTGCAATTGTTTCCATTTATCTTAAGCATCAGCAAAAACCATTTTTGAAGTTCATGAAGTCCCAGGTATCCTTATAGGTTAAAAAAATCAACACTGCTGAGAACAAGAGCCCTTGAAATCCATGAAATTCAAAGGGCACCTTTAGAAGGGATAGTTTGGGGCCTTCAGCGGACATTCTAGCAGGAGAGTCACTATTCTTTTAGCTTAACCTTCTCTTTCCCCCACACCTTCACCTGGCTCACAGTGGGATTTCCAGTCCCTCCAAGCCTGTGTTGGATGCCTCCAGTGTACTTTCTTCCCAGCTGACATTTTTCCTGTCCTTGCATTGCACCTAGACTAGTTCCCATTTACCTATCTAAATCCCTCACCAAACCTCCGATGGGTACTCCCGTGTCGCACTTGTCCATGATTGCATCTCCTGTGTTTAATGTCTAAATATTTGTGGAGGAGAGGAAGAAGGAAAGGAAATAACCTTTTGCTGATGGAAATAAGCATCAGCGTGTAAAGTGAGCCTCTGGTTTAATGTTGTTGATCCACCTGCTGTCAAAGGATTTATCTTGAGACAATGTCATGGTAGAGTTTGGAGAAGCCTGCAAACATGACCCTAGTTTGGAGAGGAGTAAAGAGGAGAGGAGAAGGGAGGTAATGAGAATGGCCTTAAAGATTACAGATCTCTTTTGTTACAGCCACACAACAGAGAATGCTGCAGTTGTACAGAAGAACAAGTTTAAAATTTCCCAACTTACTATCCAGGTTTCTGCTTTAAAATATTTATTTTCAGGGTTGTGAGCGCATACTCAGAGCATAACATTTAGACTTAGATTAGCACAGTCCTGCTGCTACCTAGTTCATTCTTCGCATTGAACAAATAAGAAAACTCCCAGACCAGAAAATGTGTTGATAGAGCCTATTAGCTGCAGAGTAAACCAACCTCTGAGCAGCAGGTAGTCGGGGTAGTTGTCCTGCGGGTTATGTTGGTCCTCCCAGTTGCGAGGAAAAATGGTGAGAAAAGGGAAAGTCGGAAGGTTGAGTCTATATTGAAGGATCTTGAAAGAGATGGTAAGTGGTAACTTTACTTAATAGGTTTTGATATGAGAATAATTTGGTCAAAAAATGTTACAGAGGCCTCGTTGGCGTAGCTCAGCCCATGAACCAGGAGGTCACTCTTTGATTCTAGGTCAGGGCACATGCCCAGGTTGTGGGCTCAATCCCTACTGGGGGATGTGCAGGAGGCAGGCAACATTTGCTTTCCAAATTCTGCTGACAGGAAAGGATTCTGGAGGTGGGCTCGATTTAAATTATGGCTCCACCACTTAGTGGGTGTGTGACCTTGTCCAAGTAACCACACCTCATCTTCCTGATCTATAAAATGAGAACAGCAGTCCTCATAAAGCAGATATGAGCGTTAAGCAAGAAAATGGTTGCAAATCATTAAATGAAATGCTTGGAAAACATACAAGGGTGGGCAAAAGTAAGTTTACAGTTGTAATGCAAACATATAATGCAATCATTAATACAGGAATCAATTCTGTGTTTCGTGTTGTCAATGTAAGGAACATTCAAACCTTTGAAGAATTTTTGGGGGCGAGTTTATTTGAGCCAAACTGTCGACAAATGCCAGGAAGCAGAATCTCAACAGACTGAGATAATGCTCTGGAGAATGGCAGTTTTGTACTTGGTTTTATACGTTACACTCAAAAGAGATGTAAGTAAGTTACATGAAATCCATTGGTGATAGATTAGGGAGGTAGGAGAAAGCAAAGCGAGGAAACCAGTGGCACTGGATAAAAAATAAAATGACAGACACAGACTTCTTTTACACTAGTGGGTGCAGGTAGTTAACAGTCAACAACTTACTCAGTAACTGCCGGAGCTGGCTTGGCTCAGTGGATAGAGCATCAGTCTGTGGACTGAAGGATCTCAGGTTCAATTCTGATCAAGGGCACATGCCTGGGTTGCAGACTTGATCCCCAGTAGGGGGCGTGAAGGAGGCAGCCAATCAATGATTCTCTTTCATCATTGATGTTTCTATCTCTCCTCCCTTCCTCTCAGAAATCAATAAAGATATATTTAAAAAATAACAATTTACTCAGTAACAATGAGGGGATTTGTGACTCTGCAGAGTGCCTGTGCTTTGAGGGGTCCAGAAAAAGGAAAAATAATTAGACTTTCCAACGATATGTTATCGTAGATACAAAAAGACAACAGACAGGCTCAGTTAAGGTAAAGACTGACCTTTGTCAGGGAAGATACCGGCCTAGGACATGACTCCCCATCATAAACTGCCTTTAGTTAAAGTCTTAACTTCAGACCATCCTTGCGGCTACTTTAGGTCTCTGAGTTTGCAAGGCCATCATGCAGGCCTGCCCTGAGCTCATCAGGTTAACATGTGGCCTCTTTTCATCCACAATGTACTCACAACTACAAACCTACTTTTGCTCACCCCTGGATATAAGGTTTACTAAATGGCTGCTTGGTTGAATTTTAAGAATTAAAAAATAATGATTCTGAGAAGGCGTAGGAACATACACATTCCAATACTATGCAAAGTATTTTAAGCTGACGGTGATGCAGGATTAAAATAAATCTAGTGAGGAAAGAAGGGAGGAATTAAACTTTGCATTCTTACCAAACCATCTGAAGAAAGTTAAAATTAGAACATTCTTATCACAGAGAACTGTCATGTCTGTGGAACTCAATTGTGAGGGGAAAAAAGGTCAGGTCTGTGTAATGTAACAATTCCTATGAGAGTAATTAAACTCTGCAGCTCTGTTGCCCCTTTTTTAGAAGTCATGTCTGTTTAAAATGAGCTCTCATTGTCCTTATTTACACCCCAAGTGCCTAGTGCCTGCCCCGCTGCAGACAAGGCTGCAATTAGCTCCATTCAAGAACAAAGCAGTGGCCACTTTCAGCTGCTTTCTGGCTTCAGAGCTTAGGAGGCAACAGTTTTTGGCTCCTTTGCAAAATGGAATTTAAATCTGCCACAAGCAGTCAGTTGCAAAAATGATAATTGCACAGCTTGTTACAATTGATTTATACCCTGAAAAGAATGAAGATCTTCCGGCTAAAATCACCAAGTGAATAATCAGTGATGTGTGAAAGTCTCCCTCCTTGGGATTTTAATAGCCACATTTAGAACCAAATGGTAATGTTAACCTATTTCTCATACAGTGAATAAACCTGCTGATATTTGGGGGTGTCTCTTTTTTAAAATATATTTTATTGATTTTTTACAGAGAGGAAGGGAGAGGGATAGAGAGTTAGAAGATGGATGAGAGAGAAATATTGATCAGCTGCCTCCTTCACACCTCCTACTGGAGATGTGCCCGCAACCAAGGTACATGCCCTTGACTGGAATCGAACCTGGGACCTTTCAGTCCCCAGGCCGACATTCAGTCCACTGAGCTAAACCGGTCGGGGCTAGGGGAGTCTCTTTAACCGTTCTCATCAATATCACCCTTTTGAATATTCATGTGATCTGCTTCTATTCAGTATTCTGTAATTTTCAGATGAAGGACTTTCAGTGAAAAATATCTTAATTAATTAAATTACACCTTAAAAAATGTATACAAAAGTTAAAATTGTGCTGCTGGGTCCTCAAGCTTTTAAGTGCCACCAAAATCACCAGAAGCATGTACACTGAATTAGCACCCCCTCCCAACACACACACACACACACACACACACACACACACACACCAAACTCACACATACACACACTCAGTTCAGAGGAACCAGAATGATCCCACTTAGGTGTTTCCCATGCAAACTTCCTATTTTGCTTGTTTCATTCAATTCAGAAATCTCTTTATTATGTAAATTTCACCCATGTGCATTTATTGTGATCTTTGATGAGTCTGGACTATCTCTGCTATTGGACTCTGTAAAATGGGATCATAGTGTGCCATGCGAGGCAGTTGTAAAGAGCAGAGGTGAAGATTGTAAGTGCCCAGTAGAGTATCCGGTGATACATGCCAGGCATCTAGTTAATGGAAACTTGTACTAGTACAAACCATTATGACTATTACTATTAGCAGTTGTCTCTCTCACAGGGATTGTGTCAAATTGGGGAGATAAACAGATAAACAACTATTTAATACACAAATACTTATAAGCCTTAAAGAAGGGATGATCAACCATGTCTGGGATGGTTAGAAAGCCTTTGGAGAGAAGATACTTGCACTGGGTCTTGAAGATCAAGTAGACGTTTGTCAAGTAGAACTATTAGGAAAAGTGGAAAAGAATGTTCAAAGACATGGAAACTTGAGATGACAAATTATATTCTGGAAACTGCAAACACTAGGGATGAATGGAGGATGTGAAGTGAGCAGAACGAGAGATGTACGTGGAGACGTAGGCAGAGGCCACGGAAAGAGGACAGGGCATTTCACTTACAAGCTGCAAGCGGCTGGAGGAGAGACAGAAAGGCCTTGACTAGATATGAGAGCAGAGGTCGGGAACCCTTTTCTGCCAAGGGCCATTTGGATATTCATAACATCATTCGCAGGCCATACAAAATTATCAACTTAAAAATTAGCCTGCTGTCTTTGGTCAGACATTTAATTAACTCACCCCTAAGGCCTTGGCAGGGCCAGACCAATGATTTTGTGGGCCTTACACAGCCCGTGGGCCGGATGTTCCCCACCCCTGCACTAGGCAAAGATGACAAGAGTAAAGAGATGGGGATCTTTGAAAAACAGTTAGGAGATCAAATATACAGGACTTGGCAACTGGTACAATGTGGACGTTCAAGTGCCAGTAAGACCACTTACCAAGTGTGGGATTTATGAAAGTTATTGACCGTCTCTGGGTCTTATCTTCCTCAATAGTGAATCAAACTGGGAATAAAAATAGGGCCTCTCTCCTGAGACTGTATGGAGGATAAAATAAGACAAGATGTGGAAAGCGTTTAAAAATGTACCGAAAGCAACCACGTCCCAGCAAATGATAACTATCGCTTCACCTGGAAAAGGGAGGGCGCTGGAGGAAGCAGCAAGGAAGCCCAGGTTTCTGGTTTAGCCACCAAGAAGCTGCTGCTGCTATACAGGGAGCCAAGGCCGTGGAGGAGGAGCAGATTTCCGGCTCCTCAATTAGGAAGGATCGGGCTATTGTGAGGGGTGGGACGTGCTAGGCCTCCTGGGAGCCCAGCATTTGCTTGGTTAGACACTATTTCAGGGCTGTTATCTGTTCCCTGGTTGCAAGAAAGTTCAGAGAAGGAAATGTGCAGCCCGAGTCAGAAATGGCCAGGAGGTCCCTGGGGAATCTCCTGTCACCTCAGAGGCACAGTAAGAAGTACACAGAAGGAAGGGGAAGGAAGTTAGGAGGAGCACTTGAAGAACCAAGTCTCAAAATAGCCACACTGCTTAAAAGCCGGGAGGAAGAAACTATTAAGAGAGCAAACTCTTCATCCTGTGATGATCAGGATTCTGAGGAAGTTTTTATATGCTAATATCATACCCTCATACTCGCCAGTTTTTTATGTTGCCTTATTTTAGGTTATCTTGAAAAGCTTATTTTGAAAAACTATCATCTCCATTTTACAGGTGAGAAAACAGAGGTTGGGGAGGTGCTGTTATTTGCTCAAGTCCTCGTGGCTAGAAAATATGACAAAATCAGGACAAATGCCCAAATTTTTTATTCCTATTGCCTTGTTCTTTCCATTTCTTGTTATTGCTTCTCAATATGCATCTCATTAGTGGGGAGCCCTTCTCTCATCTTCTAATGTTTCCTTCACATAAAAAGTCTCAATCAATGTAACACCTGTCCTCCCTCCCTTTCCTCACTCCACCTTGGGGAGATAGTAATGTATTTGATTGGTAAATTTATGAATAATTTCCCCCTTAATTCCTTTTGGGAAGGAGCCTGCCTGCCAGATGCATGGGGTAGGCAGGTGGATGGGTGGGTGAGTGAGGGAGCTCTCCAGGTTCATTTCTGCCTGGAATTTGATGCTTGAATTTGCCTATTCCAGTCAGCAGACCCATTCAGTTAATACTCTAAACTTTACCTTAGCATCTAGCTTTTATTATAAATAACATTAATATTTTGGTTTCTATCTTTACTCATTATTTTATTTCTCAACTTGCTCAGAGCCTGGACAAAGAATAGGGTTACTATTTACTGGGGGGTGGAGGGGCCCCCTGGAGACCTCCTACACATCTGTGGTACTACAATCACCTCAGGAATATTGTGTGACTCAGAAAACATATTAGATGTCAACAGAAGTTAGCTTAGAGAATCCATTCATGGTATGAGTTGCAATTAACCGATAAGATTGCTGAAAATGAAACCCATTCTTTTAGCAAAAACAAAATCAATGGGCCAGATAACAAATTAACCTCTCTTCACTGTTCAAGTCTCTAGGAGCAAATATGAAATCAATATATATCAAGTAAGCAGTGGCCCTACAATATAGCATTAGAAATGAAAACTAAGGTGAAGAATTGACATCTGATGCTTTTAGTTTTCCAATAAAGCATGGCTTTCCATTAATCAAGTATTTTAACTCTCCCAATAAAATTTTGGATTTATTTTTCTTCATAGAGGTCATACACAGTTCTCATAAAAACTCCTCCTAAGCACCTTATCTTTTTCTTGCGACTGTAACTGTTATATTCCCAGTAGCTTCTCATATAGAATGGTATTGATTTTCACAAAATGCATATAGCTCTTTTTCATTCTGTGTTGTTTTTTTAAACCCTGGGTCTTATCTTCTGTCGTGGAGTATTATGAGAAGCACTCATGAAAAGAATGTTTCTGTATCGTTTACAAAACTCAGAGTCACCATGTGACTCAGTGCCTCTTATATAAAAGATGAACATAGATTTCTCTTACAGGGCAAAGAGGTATATCTATGTTCTTTACATCCCTGGTCCTCAAATAGTGTTCCTTTTCACCCCATGGCTGGCCTGCATTCCAGCTGTGGTCAACAGCTGTTACTCAGGAATGCTTTCTCCTGGTCTGCTTTGGCCCCTTGCCTGGCTAGCCCATTCCGAGTGGCTTTCAGAGTTTGGCCTCTCACCCATGTGCTCATAATGCCCCTCTGCTTGTTTTAGTGTCGTCGGCTGCTGCCACTGAGCCAGTCCTATTTGTTCTACTTATTGGGGAATCCTTCCAGCCAGACTAGGCCCTGGTGGGGACCCAGAAGCTGTAGCCTATTGTGTTTTCCTTATGCTCACCAAGAAATCTATAGCTAAACTTGTGACTGGTTAGCTGACTCCTTGCTCATCTCTTCTCTTGATGGTTTTTCAATCTTGTAAATAATTTTTTCATTGTTCATTAAAAAAAAGAGCAAGTAGTGGGGACAGGGCACATGAACAGGTTACTACAGGACCAATTTTCCTTTCAGGAAATAAGCTAGAATGCCATCGATGTTCCATAAATGTGTGTGTGTGTGTGTGTGTAAATATATATCATGTCCTATGTGTATGTATGTATACAGGTTGGTATTCAAAACATACATGTGTGCACAGGTGGTATTAAAAATACCTTAAAACTATATAGTCATTTAAATTCACATATAAATAAAAATTTAAAAACACATTCCCTCCTATTCTCTAATAAAACTCCTTTAAATGATATGCTATAGTGGAAAGAATGCATAACATAATTTCTACATTGTTGATTTTTCTAGATTGCCGGTGTTACCATTCATGTGACTGGTTAAATGGTGCCATGTTCTGAGCCATGATTTGATATCCTAACGCTTCCAAATACTTCCCCATTGGATTGATGGACATTAGGGCCCCATAGTCTGTGTCTTTGTTATGGGCACAGAGCAGCTAAGCCTGCTGCCCTATTCCAGCTGGGCAGCATCTGGATGCCAGTGCCTCATGTGAACTGGACCTGGTTACCTTCACCTCCACCTCGGCCCATCACATGCAACCTTCCTTGGGAAGTAGGAAAAGGGAGGGTGGGTTTCTCTGTTTTCAGAATGCCCCTGGCCAAACTCCTGGACTGGATTAAAGAAATGGGTGCTACTACCTATTGCAGAGATTCCTAGAATTACTATTGATAGGACTCAGAACAATCTCCATCCTTATTGAAGCTGAAGCAGACCACTGCCACTAGGTGGCGCCAACCACAGTGACTGGGACTTGAACAGATTTGGATCTCGCCCGTCTGGCTGTTGACACTTGGCTGTTATCTGACTGGTTTATTTCCCGGAGCATTATATTCTCCTGGTCCATCCATCCTGGTTGTCGCAAAAGGTAAGATTTCCTTCTTTTTTTTTTATAGCTGAGTAGTATTCCACTATATAAATATACCACAGGTTTTTTTATCCACTCATCTAACGATGAGCACTGGGGCTGCTTCCAAATCTTGTCTATTGTAAATAACGCAGCAATGAACAAAGAGGTGCATTAGTGTTTGGAGTTTCTTTGGATATATTTCAAGAAGCGGAATCACTGGGTCATCAGGAAGATCCATTTTTAATTTTTTTGAGGAAACTCCATACTGCTTTCCACAGTGGCTGCACCAGTCTGCATTCTCATCAACAGTGCACCAGGGTTCCCTTTTCTCCACATCCTTGCCAGCACTTTTAGTTTGTTAATTTATTGATGATAGCCCCTTTGACAGGTGTAAAGTGATATCTCATTGTGGTACTATATAATTTCACCTATATGTGGACTCTCTATATAAGTTAATTTATGTTAATGTTAACAAACAAAATAGAAACAGACTCAGACACAGAAAACAAACTGACAGCTGTCAGAGGGGAAGGGGTTGGAGGGCTTGATGAAAAAGGTGAAGGGATTAATAAAGAAAAAAAATATGATAGACACAGACAACAGTATGGTGACTACCAGAGGAAAGAGAGGTGGACAGAGGTAGAAGAGAGTAAAGGTGGGGGATAAATGGTGAAAGAAGGAGATGACTTGGGGTGGAGAACACACAGTACAGCAGATGATGTATTGTAGAATTGTACACCTGAAACCTATATAATTTTTATTAACCAATGTCACCCCAATAAATTTAATAAAAATTAAAAAGAAAACAAGAAACCAAGATGGCGGCATAGGTAAAACACCAGAATTGTGGCCATGCACAACTATTTTAAAACAACAATGAAAAGAAAAAACGGACACCACCCAGACCCACAGGAAGGCTGGCTGAGTGGAAATTCTACAACTAGAAAGAGACTGAGACACAGAGGAGGTACGGAAATAAAGTGCAGAGGTATGGAGGCGCGCGCGAAGGGGCTCACGGAAAGGGCTGGCAGCATTTCATTCTGGAGGGAGGCACAAGCTCCCGACGGCTCTGAACTCCAGTTCCAGGTGAGTTTCTGGGGACTCAGAACCATACAGGGAGGAGCTGGACTGTCTGGCACCATCAGGCACTATCTGGCACTGTTGGACACTGGGAGGAACTCCAGAACGGCTTGAGACCCAGTGCCTCTTAGGGCAGGACTGAGAAGCAGCCACAGCTGGTTGCCCCACCCTGTAGACTCCCCAAGAGTCCACCCCACCCAAGCTGCAAGCAGAGGCTTTTGCATATAAAAGGCTGAGTAGCCTCAGACAAAGGCTAAAATAGCACCTCCTTGGAGATACAAGTGCCAGTGTACCCAGGGGTCTGAGTGGTACAATCCTAAATACAACTCCTCAGATTCATAAGGGACACACTCAGGGCAGATTCCATGAGCACCAAAGCCCTACTTAAACAACTCTTGTCCCATAAGGGTGTCTCCAGCACAGAAGTTCTCCCACTGTAGACACAGCTGATTCGCATAACCAAGTGGCTTGGAGGTCATTTCCTCTCAGTGATCACCTAACACAGAAAGCCACTCTAACAACCCAGGGAAGCAGCCAAAATGTGAAGACAAAGAAACGGATCACAAATGACAGAAAAGGAGGAAAGCAAACAACAGGATATAGAGTTCAAAACCACAGTTATAAGGTTTTTCAAAAATTTTCTGGAAACCACTGATAAACTTAGTGAGACCCTCAATAAATCTAATGAGACCCTCGAGGATATGAAAAAGGACCAACTAGAAATTAAGCATACACTGACTGAAATAAAGAATATTATACAGAGATCCAACCACAGATTAGAGGAATGCAAGAATCAAGTCAAAGAATTGAAATATGAAAAAGCAAAAATACCCAAATGGATAAGCAAAAAGAAAAAAGAATCCAAAAATATGAAGACAGTGTAAGGAGCCTCTGGGACAACTTCAAGCATACCAACATCAGAATTATAGGGGTGCCAGAAGAAGAGAAAGAGCAAGATATAGAAAACATATTTGAAGAAATAATGACAGAAAACTTCCCCTACCTGGTAAAAGAAATAGACTTGCAAGTCCAGGAAGCACAGAGAATAC
>PVJC01024608.1:0-25415 GCA_004026665.1 Murina feae | reverse complement strand
TATATAGGATAGAGGCCTGGTGCATGGGTGGGGGGCCGGCTTGTCTGCCCTGAAGGTTGTCCCCTATCAGGGTGGGGGTCCTGCTGGGGCTCCTGGCCAGCCTGGGTGAGGGGCTGAGGGCTGTTTTCAGGCTGGCCACAGCCCCTTCAGAGTGGAGGGTCCCCATTGGGGTGCCTGGCCAGCCTGGGTGAGGGGCTGAGGGCTGTTTTCAGGCTGGCCACAGCCCCTTCAGAGTGGAGGGTCCCCATTGGGGTGCCTGGCCAGCCTGGGTGAGGGGCTGATGGCTGTTTGCAGGCTGGCCATGGCCCCCAGTGACCCAAGCTCCCAGCGAGGCTGGCTGGAAGCAGATATCTGGAATTTATTTCTCTTCTATAATTGAAACTTTGTTGCCTTGAGTGGCTGCCACAGCTGGCCAGGGCAGGCGGGAAATTTGGCTTCCTCAATCAGGCGGGGCAACCAAGCCTCCTGCTTGCTCCATCTCTGTGGTTTCTGGCGGCCATCTTGGTTGGGTTAATTTGCATATAGTCACTTTGTTGGCTGGTGGGCGTGGCTTGGTGTGTTGCAGAGTAACACCAATTTGCATGTTTCTCTTTTATTAGATTAGATTGTAAAGGAATAACTCAGGAATAGCCAGGTGGAAGAGATGTAGAGGGCAAGGTAGGGGGAAGGGTACAGAGCCTCCATGCCCTCTCCAGGCACACTATTGTGCATCTTCACATGTTCACCAACCTGGAAGCTCACCAAACCTCATCCTCTTGGGTTTCTAGAGAGGCTTTATTCCACAGTCATGAATGACTAAGCCATTGATCATTGGCAATTTATTTAACCTCCAGCCCCCCTTTCTTCTCCACCCCACCCCACTTGGGGGAGGGGACTAAAAGTTCCAACCCTCTAATCAAGTGATTGGTTCTTCTGACAACCAGCACCCACCCTTGGATAGGACCCCAAAGACACCTCATTAGCATAACAAAAGGCACCTTGACCACACTCAACACTTAGGAAATTCCAAGGGTTTGGAGAACAATGAGCCAGGAACTTTGAATGAATGAATGAATGAATGAATGAATGAATGAATGAATGAATGAATGCACTTGTGTGGATGTCCATTATTAAAATATCTTATAAATCACAATATCACTGGGGTCTTATAGAAAAGATATGAGGGATAGAAATAGGTGACACTAAGAACAGAAAGATAAAGGCAGCCTCAGTTTATGGCCTGAAATTGAAATTGACAAGGTCTTTCAAACTGAAACTTTCAGACAGCTGTGTTGATCTCAGACAACAAAGGGAATTCATGAGCAGGAACTCTGAGTGAGACGTGGAAGCCTTGCAGCCTGCCCTGGGCCCTCATGGTGCCATCCTCTTCAGTGACCTCCAGGTCCACAAGGCAACAGAGCCAACCAACCGCATGCCAAATTGATAAAGAAAACACCAGTTTTACTCATATGTTTGAGTAAACTCTGTAATTTACTAAAATTAACAAGCAGGACAAAAGAGGAAGAAGCACACATTTCCCAAAAACAAGTGTTCAATCTCCCTGTCTTATTAATACCTACTGACAAAACCTGTAGAAAAATGTTATGAGTTTGAGCCAAATTTCTCAGAACATGACCAGAAGCAAGATCTCAATAGTCTGAGGAAATACTCCGGAGAATGAGCGTTTTGTCGTTCCGTGTGTGTGTTTCTAGTCAAAGAAAGGTCCATGAAATCCACTGATGACTGAAAAAGGAGGTGGGAGCAAGCGAAGCAGGGAAATCTCTAGGATTGTATGAGAAGCAAAAAGTAGAAACACACATTTGTTTTACATGGGAGGGTACAGGATAATTAATAATTGACATTTACACCACCTAGCAATGGTCTGCGGGGAACAAGATAGCAAGGAGGTGTTCTGTGGTTGTGCCTTCCAGGATCTAGAAGAGAAACTACTCTGACATTTCAAAGGTATGTTATCCTAGACGCATAAGAACAGCGGACAGAGTTCTCTTAAGGGGAAGACTGACCTTTGCTAAGGAAGCTGTAGGCTTGGGAATGACTGCCTGGTATGTTCTACCCAATTAGGAAGTTATGATCAGACCAACCTGTGTGTTACTTCCAGTCACTGAGCTTGTCAACCCTGCCATGTACCCTCCCCCAAGCTTGTCCATTTTATTTCATAGCCCCCTTTTCCTATAAAAGGCAAGATAGTAAATGTTAGGTTTTCCAGCTGGCAGTCTCCATCCTTATCTCTGTTGCTGTAGTGAGAGAGGAGCCATGGAATAAGAGGGCTGTGTTCCAACAAGACTATTTTTGGACACTAAAATTTGAATTTTGTATAATTTTTTATGTCAGAAAATACTATTCTTCTTTTTTCTACCATTAAAAAGTGTCAAAGTCATTGTCATTGAATGTACACTTTTAAATGGTTAATGGTTCATTTTATGTAATGTGAATTCCAACTCAATAAAAACCATCTTGCTAAGCCAATGGGCTTGTGTGTTATACAAAACCAAGGCAGGCCAGATTTGGCCCACAGGCTGATGCTTGTCAACCCTCCCTTAGAGATACAAGCATTATCATAGATACACTTATGTGGGTGTCCATTATTAAAATAAAATGTATTGTTTTATTGAGGGTCCTCTAAACCAGCGCTGTGAGATGACATTTCTTTAGAGATGGAGAAACT
Source organism: Murina feae (assembly GCA_004026665.1). Lineage (NCBI taxonomy): Eukaryota > Metazoa > Chordata > Mammalia > Chiroptera > Vespertilionidae > Murina > Murina feae. Next base: position 22,750 of record PVJC01024608.1, on the reverse strand, counting down.
CAGGTACACATACATTCATTAATCCTCCCAAGATTAGGTGCAACAGCCTGGGCAACAGCAGGATTTGAATCCTAGGTCTTTCTAGATACTGTTCTGAGAGTAAAATCATAACAGCTAACATAGGCTGAGCATTCAACATGTGCCAGATGCTGTGCTAAGAATGCTGGACCAGTGCTTCTCAACTAGAGGCCCTTCAACCCCCACTGGACACTTGGCAATGTCTGCAGATATTGTGGGCCAGGAATGCAAACATCCTGCAAGGTACAGGGCAGCCCCCCATGGAATTACCCAGACTAAAATGGTAGCTGTACCGAGGATAGAAACCCTATTCTAGGTGGGTCATCTCATTTGATATTCATGACTAAGAGGTAGGCATCATTATTATTTCCCATTTAACAGATGAGGAAACCAACATTTGAGGTTGAATAACACCCAATGTCACCAGAAAACTGGATTCAAACCCAGCTCAGGGCCTGCTCAGTAGTTGATACCCAGTAATTGAATGAATGAATGAATGAATGAATGAATGAATGAATGAATGAATAAATGAATGTACAAACACATATGCAAGTGATGCCAGAACCTCTGCCTTTATTATCACTGGAACTTTTCAGTTCTCTCTCTCTCTCTCTCTCTCTATATATATATATATATGTCAAACTTCACATAATATTGGAGAAAACTATTTTTAAATGTTATTGCACACATTTCTTCTCCTTAAACATTGAGCTGAATAATTAAACTCAAACATTTACTTAGTGCTTTCTAACTCACAGGCGGCTTTCTGAATTGTCTCTGTAGCAGGAACTCTGTAGCAGACACTCTACTATTACTATCCACCTTGCCCCCACTTGGGGCTCTGAGAGGGATGGTGACTTGCTAAAGGTCACAGGGCCAGGAAGTGGGGGGATAGGAGCTGGCCCACAGGCCTCCAAGTTATTCTCCCTCTTCCCACTCAGCCTGCTGTTGCCTCCCATTAGTTAGCCTCCCCTTGAGGGTCCAGGGTCCTCTTCTGCCTGGGACTACTGGTCATTCACTGCATTCCAGTGTGGTCCCCACCCCACTCCAGGTACTGAAGGAGCCCAAACCCAATCCTTGGGAGGAAGTGACATTTTAGGCGCCTTAAAGGAGAAGTAGATGTTTCCTGGTAGAGAAGGCAAAGGAGGACGCCTCAGGCAGAGGGACCAGCCTGTAGAGAGGAACCGAGACTTGGAAGGTGTGAGCATTTAGGAAACTTCTCAAGATCCATTCTGTTGGAGGACATCCAGGTGGGACACAGGAGTGATGGGGAAGGAGACTGAGCAGGGAGGGCCAGGTTGGATACAGGCCTGAGAAGCTAAGGAATCCCTGCTCTAAAGTAGTCCCTGTGTATTTGCAGTTAATTTCCTCTTATTTGGACAATATTAAGTATTCAGCTTCGAGAAAGGGGGATCTTTCAACAGGCTAAAAGAAACCCACACCTTGACAATTCACTCCGCTATCTGATGAGCACTAAATTAATTTCTACATTAACGCATTAAGTAGAGATAAGACACAGAAAAACAAATCACAAAAGACACGTCAGGCTCTTATTAAATTTCCAAAGAATACAGTGTGTGCGTTAGTCTGAAGCCCGGAAACCTAATGCCAGAGAGATTTGCAGGGAGCAGCTGTACAGAGATGGATTACCCAGAGAAACAGATTTGGCTCTGGAGCTGATGTTTTCTTTTCCACTGTGAATGGAACAAGATAAGACACATTTCTTACAAAATGGAACCATTTCTGGCTCGCTTTCCTTCTGGTTCCCAGCCCCCACCCCAAGTACTGCCAGGTACAGAGAGTGACTCTCAGCATAAACCTTGTGGGCCTCTCAGATGGACCGAGCAATGCTTGCAGATGAATTGTGCAAATCCAGGAGAAAATGCCAGTCTCCAACGCTCTCAGGCTTGGCTCCACGCTCTGTCAGTCCAGCCTCAGATGATGAATTTCCCATGTGGAAGGCACCCAGGCACTATCGCCACTGGGCCTAATTCTAATTCATTTTTAACCTTCCCCCTTTTAACCAGCTGCCAAGGAGAAAAGATCTACTTGAGAAAAATTCCCTGGACAGGCTCACAGAAAGCCAGAAGGATATGCGCCAGTTCTTTGAAAGGCTCCAGGACTGGGAGTAGAGTTGTTCGAAGTACCCAGGTGATTCAGGCCCCCTTGGCTGTGACTGATGCCAGCTGTGGCACCTCAGGACAACGTGTGGACTGCCTGGTCCTCTCTATGCTCCTGGAGAGTCCAAGGCACACAGCACATAAGCTGTTCTGTTTTGGAAAAAACAAAAACAAGGACAAGGATTTGGTCTGCTTTGACCTTGCTCTGTGACCTTGAGCAAGTCACTGAACCCATCATTTTCCTCCCAGGTTCAATGAAGAGGTTGAGCTGCCTGATCTCTAATGTCCCTGTGAATGGCAATACCCTATTATTCCTAGTATTCAGTTAATTAACAGAACTTTATGCTTTCAATGAAGAGTGGGGTGACTTCAATGAAGACTCAGCTGTTGGGAGTATCAGGGGAAAGAACTGCTTCAGGCTGCAGGGAGCTGCCTCGCCTGGGTCCCAGCCCAACCTGGGGCAGCGTAACTTGTAGATGTGAGGGAAAGGGCCTGGCTCTCTCACCCTTGCTGACACTGGGCCCAAGGACATTCTAGCTCCAGAGCTGTCCAGGCGGTTGTTCAAGACTTTCATTGGACCTCAGTTTCTCCCTCTGCCCAATTGTACTTCAGTCCCTTCCTTTCCAAGATATTGCTCCCAGAGCTCTTCCTTAGCAAGCAGCCTGCATGCTAACCCCCTTCTCAGAGTCAGCTCCCTAGGGACCCCACCAGCTATGCCCATTTTCATAGACTCATACGAGCCAAACCTCTGACTACACCCCTATCCACAAGTCCTCCCTCATTTTTCTTTAAAAATATTTTTATTGGTTTTAGAGAAGAAGAAGAAGAAGAGAGAGAGAGAGAGAGAGAGAGAGAGAGAGAGAGAGAGAGAGAGAGAGAGAGAGAGAGAGAGAAACATCAATGATGAGAGAATCATTGATCAACTGCTTCCCGGCCATATGCCCTGACTGGAAATTGAACTGTAACCTCCTGGTTAATAGACTGACACTCCACCACTGAGCCATAATGGCTGGGACTCCCTCAATTTTCAAATGAGAAAATAAAGGCTTAGAGAAAGACTTACCAAGCCCACTCTGTCGGCAGAACTAGGGCTAAAGCTTTAGTTTCCCAAGCCTCGGCCACATCCTCTTTCCATCACACCTCAGTACCTTCCCTAACTTTTCTCATTTTCCTTGCCTGGAGGAGAGACATGGAGGCAGAGAGATAAATCAATTCATCCATCCATCTCCACTGTGAGGGAGAATAATAAGCACATGCATGAATTCATGAGTTACTCACTGCCTCTACCTTCAATAAATAAACCATGGGTTTTCGTTCAGGGAGTTTTTTAACCTCCTTGTGAAGCTGGATCACACAACAAACTCCGGATTAGGAGCCAGAAAATGAGTTTTAGTCTCAGCTCCTTAGTTTTGCATTTCAAATATGCTGCCTTTGATATTAGGCCCTTTCAGATTCCAAGACTGCTCACTGATGTGGAGGTGGGGGGTTAGCGGTGAGGAGGAGGTTTATCTTGTTGTGAAATTATGGCCAGTGATGATGGTTACATAAAGTGTCATTATGGGGGGTGGGGGGAAGCTGGGTGAAGGGTAGACAGAAACTTTTTGTATTATTTTTGCAATTTCTTGTAGTTAAAATTATTTTAAAAGAAAAAGTTTAAAAATACTAATAACCAGAAGATGGTTTCATGTATTCTAACAGGAACAGATGGCTTGAGGTGGGTGGAGGGGAAGGAACGGCAGACTACAGAACATGCTAGAATACTGAAGAGAAGGCTAGTGTATTCTAGATGCCACCCAGGGAGGTGGAGGCTGAAGGAGACTGCTGCAGCAGGCGTGTATTTTTAAAGCATGTCCTTCGTGCCTAAAACGCCCAGGCTCTGGCAAGCTCTAAGCCAAAGCCTTGAAGAACACCCGCTCCCCTGTTCAGGCTCTACCTCCCCAGGGAGACTCACCTGTCTCCAAACTTCTCATCTCTGGTCTGACCACCTCCCTCACTTTCCAGGTGAAGAAGCAGAGGCCCTGAGAGGTAAACAGCTTGTGCGGGTTGCCCAAAGAGGGGCTAGTTTAATATCATGAAAGCAGACAATTTCAAGAGATAAACAGACACCTGTCCCGTGGCCTGCAGAGAGTCCTGTTTTGTCTCAGGAGCCCAGAGTCGGAGAAGCAGAAGCCACATACAGGAAGGACCCCTGGCCCGTGGAATGATGCCCACCAGCCCAGCCAGAAGCCCAGATAAGCAGGGGTGCCAGGCAGCTGTCGGGTGGTCTCCAGGGAGAGGATCCTGACAGGAGGAGCTGTCCACAAACCTCTCAGCAATTGAGCATTTTCAATTTTGAAACTGAACTGCGTCCCAGGGCACCGCCAGCTATAAATGAAATGTCACTGAGAGAAAAGAACCGCTCATCTGGATGGAGCCGTGGCCTCCTATCACGGCGGCCTGTGGTGAAAGGCCTGCTTCTCCATGTTCGAACTTTCTCCCAAGAAAAGGGAGGGTTTTAGGAGTTACGAGATGCAAACACTAATGCTGTTGATTCGAAATGTATGTTCTACTGGTGTTCAATGTCCAGCAAAATCACAATGACCTCTATCTCATATCTCCAAAGTCAGAGGGAGGACTTCTGAGGTTTAGTCACTCACATTTTTGAAGGCATATAGATTTTTAACTACTTTTTTGACGTTTTTGTTAATCCTCACCCAGGCTATTTTTTCCATGGATTTTGAGAGAGAGAGGGTGTGAGAAAGAGAAGTGGGGAGAGAGAGAGGGAGATGGATCAGTTGCCTCCTGCATGTACACAGACTGGGGTGGCCAGAGAGTATTTGTAATTACTTTTTATTGAAGTGTACAATCAAGTATATGAAACTGGTTAATTTTATATATTATACTAGTAATCATTGCTTGAAATTCCTGCAAGAATAGGGCTTCCTGAGCCAGAGTGAAGCAGAGAATGGAGCGAAGATGCCTCGACTCCTCCTGTCTCTGCCGCCTTAACTCCCATCTCTGCTGCCTCAGCTCCCCGCCCCCTCGCCCCCCTCCCCTTCTCCCTCCCTTCTTCACTGTCTCTGTTGCCTCGACTCCATTCCCTTCTCCACTGCTTGGCTCCCTTCTGTAGCACTTGGCTTCCTTCTATGCTATCTTTAGTTTTCACTCTCCTGTGCATGCAAATTAACAGCCATCTTTGATGGATTAATTTGCATACAGTCACTCTGATTGGCTGGTGGGCGTGGCTTAGGTGTCTTGGAGTAATGGTTAATTGGCATATTACTGTTTTATTAGAGTAGATACCTAGTAACCAACACTCTGACCAACACAGAGAACATTTCGACTGCCCCAGAAGATTTCTACAGTGTGCAAATATTTAAATAGCACTTAAATACTACGCAGATTGATGGCTCCACCTCCCCTGCCTGGTGGCCAGCTGCTCCCAGGCCTAGGAGAGATACCGCCAAGGTAGCTAACAGATGGGAGGGAAGATTTACCCTAAAGGCAGCCGAGAGACATCCAGGCACACTGTTCCAGAGCCTTCCACCAACTGCCTTCTCAAAGCAGGCCCATGCCCTTGAAAACATTGTCTTGGCAAAGCAAAGAAGCTTTAAGGCAAGGGAAAGGGAATGAGAGCTGGATGAGATGCCAATGAACATGAGGTTTAAGGAAAACCCAGACTTGAGGAATGGAGAATGGCAACGATGGAATCTGAGAGTTTTGACTTGTATATTATGGTTTTCAATAAAGAATAATAATGCATAGCCCATTGGTTGAATAGCGACCTATGAACCAGGAGGTCAAGGTTCAATTCCCAGTCAGGGCATATGCCCAGGTTGTGGGTTCGATCCCCAGGGAGGGCTTTCAGGAGGCAGCCAATCAATCAATAATTCTTTCTCACCATTGATGTTTCTGTCTCTCTCCCTCTCCCTTCCTGTCTGAAGTGGATAAAAATATTTTTAAAAGAATAATAATACTTATAACATTGTTTAATAACACTGAGTGGTAAAACATTGGTCTTAGGCTGAAAAATAGATGCTCCTGGCACTTTTAAATGGATGATGTTTGCAGAGCCGCCTTTTCTTCTCAATTGTTAAATCAGGCACCGAGTTTCAACTTTCAACCCCTTTTCCCAATGGGACATTCCTTCTACTCTAAAGTCAAGATTTCATAACACACAAACTGGCTGGCAACCCGGGATTTCGGATTTGACTTCACCAACCTTCTTCATTCCAGACACATTTAAAATCTCTTCCTACTTAAGTCTTCTGCCCTGGTCTCCTCTCTGAGGGGCATGACTGCCTTCTCTTCAAATTAGAAACTGTATCTTCCAAGATTCAATTTCTAGTTCTGAAAAGGGGTTCAAGTTCAAGGCTTCCCGCACATCCCAGAGCACAGCTTCAGTTCCTTCCCACTGTCTCACCCAGGGCCTGCTCAGCTGATAAACTGAGCCGAGCAGTGTTGAGGACAATTTCAAATATGACACTTGAGACTGTGGCCTGGATCGAGGCCTTTAGAATCAGATGGGGTTGGGGCCACATGTACCGATGTCCAGTCAATGGAGGACAGCAATAATAAATAGCAGGCATCATTTCTCAGAGGGTCTCACTTGACCTTTGTAAGCCATGAGACTGTGTAGCTCTCCTTGCCCTCTAGCATCAGTGGGGATTTCAAGACAAGACCAAGTCCTTGTGAACTCAGGACTCTCTTTTTCTTTCCCTACAGTTGGGGTTTGATCCATCTGCGTTCAGCAAAGTTGGCAGACTGTGCGTAAGTGGCCAGAAAAGCCAGGTGAGTTCAAATTGAAGTCCAGCCCCTGCTGTGGAACTGGGGCTCTGGTTGTACTTGGAATATCTAGCTAGATGCTGTGGCTAGATACAGCGAGCTGGTTTGTGGAGAGGAATCTGGTTTTTTGCTTCAGGAAGGAGGATTGTTTTGTGAACATATGTCTGGGGAGAGAAATCTCACCTCAGTCTGAAGGTTTACTTTTTTCCTTCACCTTTTATAATCCCCTCTTCACAGTGTTTTCTGATTATAATATGTAAATATCACAAATTCTTTGTAAATACAGTAGAACTTCATTCCTTGAACTTAATTCATTCCGGAAGGCTGTTTGAAAACTGAATTGTTTTTTCCCATTAGAAATAATGTGAATTGTTCCAGACCCCCAGATGTTCCCTGTTTTAATCTTTTCTATATACAGTGCATGTCTATTGTACTGTTTAATCTATAAATAAACACTTTAAAAACACAAAGGACATAAAATGTAGGTGAAAATCTAACGAAAAGGATGTACAGTAAAAAATGAAAATTTAACAATAATTATAATTATTCACAGCACAATATCCTGAGATTTTAACAGTGGTGAACTGACTCATACGTACACATTCTCTCCTTTGTCACCTGAGAGAAGTGTGACTGATCATACAGGTGTCAGCATGGAAGGCCAAGTGAGATCCAGCAGGCATTCTGCACAGGGACATCAGAAATGCCAAGTGAGACTAAGTGGTGGAACTGAGGGGAGAGGCTGTCAGGTTACACTTGACCGAAGCTTATAGCTGCAGCAAAGTTTGGCATAAAGCGTGGACTGCAGCATAGGCAACAAAAGAAAACACAGACAATGCAGAGTACATCAAAATTTAAAATTTTCATGCATCAAAAAACACAATCAGCAGGCTGAAATGAGAGAAAATGTTTACAAACCATATATCTGATAAGGGGTTAATACCCAGAATGTATATAGAACTGCAACGCAACAATAAAGAAGCAAACAACTGGATGTAATAATGGGCAAAGGACTGGAATAGACTTTTCCCAAAAAGATACACAAATAGCCAATAAGCCCATGAAAAGATGCTAAACATCGGGAATTATTATGGAAATGCAAACCAAACTCACAATGAGATACCATCTCAAACCCATTACAATGGCTACAGTAAAAAAAAAAAGAAAGAAAGAAAAGAAAAGAAAACAACTCCAGAAAATCACGTGTGTTGTCAAGGATATGGAGAAATGGAAACACGTGTGCAGTGTTCATGGGAACATAAAATGGTGTGGTCCCTATGGAGAACAGGTTCCTGGAAAAATTAAAAAGAGAATCACCACATGACACCAGGTCTGTATTATTGAAAACAGGATCTCAAAGAGGTATTTGTACACGATGTTCACAGCAGCATTGTTCCCCATCGCAAAAAGGGGGTAGTAACTCAAGTGTTCATCAGTGGATGAGCAGAGACAAAATACGGCATACGCACACAATGGAATTAGCATTCACCCTTAAACCGAAAGACATTCTGTCCCGTGCTACCCTATGGATGGGATGTTATGCTAAGTGAAATAGCCAGTCACAAAGGCCAAACACTATACAATTCTATTTCTGTGATGTACCTAGAGTAGTCAAATTTATAGACAGACAGTGAAATGGTGATTGTGCTGGGGGTGGAGGGATGTGGAGTGATTGTTGATAGGTATGGCGTTTCAGTTGTGAAGATGAAAAGCATTCTAGAAATGAATGGTGTTGATGGTTTCACAGAAGATCATATACTTAATGCCACTATGTGTACACTCAAAAACAGGTAGGATGCTACATTTTATGCTATCTATATTTAACCACAATTTAAAATTTTTAAATAACTTTTTAAGAATTGACTAAAAAGGTGTGAGGTGGGGCACAGTGGTGTCTGATATCTTTATAACAAGTAACTTAAGTTATGTCCTGCCATTTGGTGTCTTCACACTGACAGAATCCTATAAAGACCATATTACACAACACTTTATAGGTACACATTTGCCAAAACCTATAGGGGCTTACATTGTTGTGCAAAAAAATAGAGTCAAATTTTCTATACCTTTCTTCCTCTTTTATTTGCAGCTCAAATTCCTCCAAACCATCTGCGACAGGCCTAATTCATTCGTTCCAATATCATTTCACAGTATTGTTATATAGCAATTTTTCAGTCAATTTCTTCTTTTGATGGGAAGTCAGTTTATTTCCAGTTGCCCAATACTTACACACATCGGAAACCCGCCTTCTTATGCATAATTTTGATGGCCACGTGTTGAGCTCTTGTGGAGAAAGGGCTTTAGGCTGAAAATTCCAGGACTTTGTGAGACTAGATACAGGCAGCGATGCCTCAGGGCTTGGATGGTATGAAGCTGGAGCTCATCATAGACCACCCTGCAGCCTTGTCACCTGAGAACACAGCAGCCCTGGAGTGCAAGGAATGCTGTGCCAAGCAGAGCAGATTCTCACAGGGAGCTCGTTCACATCAGCATGGAGGCAGGCAGGACATGAACCGACAGATTCCTAAGCACATTCCTGAGGTGCACCTGGAGCTCCCAGAAATCTCTGGGGGAGACTGTGCCCCAGCTTTGAGTTTCCACAGTCACGCCATGGTCCTTTGTACCATCAGGCGGTTGCAGCTTGGGGACATCTAATTGGACAGGGAAGGCTCCCACATTCCTTTACAAGGGAATCATAATGCACATTTTTGCTCTGGAAAGTTCAAGGGATTTCGGACTCTTGAATCAACACAGGGTATCTACATTTTGCAGAGAAAGCTAGAGAATTGCTTAAGCAGCTTTATTTTTCTTCAACAGTATGAGTAAAATAAATCTGGAAGGAGAGGGTGCAGGAGATATAAATGGCAAGGGTCAGAATGATAAAATATTCCAGAAAACGTGTGGTATGAAAAGAGAGAAATACGGAGACATTCTCCATTTTCTCTTCCTCTCATTGACTCTTCACTCTCGGCTTTATTGTCATCCATTAAAATTAAATTCTCCATGAGGGACTCTAATGGAGGAGCTGTGTCCAGGTGACACTGCCCGGGGACCTACACCATCCAAGCACATCGACCGCTTGGACTTACTCTTAAGCTCACAATTTACTTAAGTAGCCAGTAGAAGAATGGGTAAGTGCTCACTCTGGGAACTCTCTCTGGTTCCTACTAAGTCATTTACATAAAATTTTCCGTGGGCTGGCATGCTGTTTTCACCTACTGCTACTCTTCTTGTGCATTCAGACATAACCACATTTTAGATATCTTTAAAACTCAGAGGATGGAGAAAAAGACAAGGCAGAGTGAGAGAGAGAAAAAAGAATTAATTTCTGAAAGGTCACAGATTTCCAGCCTCACCTTCTGCTCTGCTATCTTTGCTGCCGCCTCCTTCAGTGTGAAGCTTGCCTGGGATCCCCTGGGCCTGTGTATGTATATGACAAAGGTCGGTCTCTCCTGCCAGGGTTGCAGGCCCAGCCCCACGCTCACCCTCCAATTTTTATTTTTATATTTTATTGATTTTTTACAGAGAGGAAGGGAGAGGGATAGAGAGTTAGAAATATCGATGAGAGAGAAACATTGATCAGCTGCCTCCTGGGAATGTGCAGCAACCAAGGTATATGCCCTGACCAGAATCAAACCTGAGACTCTTCAGTCTGCAGGCTGATGCTCTATCCACTGAGCCAAACCAGTGAGAGCTCATCCTCCAATTTGATTTCCTGCCAGTCGCACCCCCAAATATAAATTGGTCTTGGCCACCCCCCCAAGCTTCCTCTCCCTACTTCCCACCATGAGCATTTCCTGTGTCTGGGTGGCCCACTTGCTGCTCCCCTTGTGATGTCCTCTCTGTGCCAATCAAGTCTCTCCTTTCAGGACCTAGCTTGAGTCACACCTCTTCCAAAAATGCTTCTGAGATATAAGCTCCCCCTGGAGAGAAACTTTTTTGTGGATGTTATTCAATCACATATCCCCACGTATCTGACGTAGTAGCTGCTAAATGAGTATTTGCTAAGTGAGTGAAAAGCTAAGTCTATCTTACCAACTGCCAAGTGTGAGGACATCTGTTACTCAGACTCCCTGCACCTACATCCTTTGTTGAACATCGCCTCACCGGGCCGGGCAGCTGTTGCACATGTTGTAGACAGAAGGATTGTGGAAGGCAAGGCTCTATCTCACCTTTCTGAGAGCATACATGTCATTCACTTACGCTGTTGGCCATGTACTGTACTTGTAAGTTATGCAGCATCAACATTGCAATACATATATGTTCATTTTCATCTTCTACCGCCCTTGGGGTAGGGTTAGTTAGTTTGAAATCTCTAATTGAGCATCCACGCACCATAAGCCTTCGATCACCATTACCTTCTATCAACACTGGAGGGTTTTCCAAAAGCTTAGAAACACATTTCAGTGTTTTCATCCCAGAAAGAGAGTGTTGAGCTGTGCATTGCCTGCAGATGTTGCTCAGGCACTGCCATTGTCTGAGAGGAGCACCAGGGTCCCTCTTGTAGGTACAGCAGCTTCCTACTCTGTTCCCTGAAGCCTGCTCATGTGCAGTTTTCAAGGAGACTGCCCGCTCCATCCAGTCTTCACACCTAATGGTATTTCTCAAGCAGGCAGCTGGCTGTGGTCCCCTCACTCTCCCAGTGGGGCTCTGTGCAGCACAGCACAGTGAGGAGTTTTAGGACCACTGAGAACCCATCTCCACTCACCTCCCCGTCCTCATCTTCAGCATCCACCCCACCACACGCACATGCACAAAGCCGTTTCGTCCCACACACTTAGCTCACTTTGTCGGTGATCCAAGTCTGGGGGCCCAGACAAATGCCATTTCCCACTTTTCCTGCTGACTGTCAAATGGTGACTCATCAAGGACCCTCTGCAAGGCACTTGCGTCATCCACGAAGCAGACGTAATTCTCTCACTGCTAGTTCCTCCCTGCAATGAATCCATTGAGGATTCTATCATTTTTATTGCTTAGAGTTGGAATATAAGGTGACTAGAAAAAGAGAACCACAATATCAAAGGAAACAGCTAAGGACTAACTGTGTGGCTTTGCTTTGGTGGACATTCTTTTTAGTCATGGGACACGGAATGAAATGCCTGTCAGGAGACAAGCTCCGAAGAGATATTATTTGAAGTCAAAATCCAACTTCAGCACACAATTCCTATGAAACCTTGAGCAAGTGGCTTAATCATTGGGTGCCTCAATTTCTGAATCTGTTGAGTGACAGCAATAACAGCATTTACTTCTCTGGATTTCTGTGATAATGAAATATATTCATACTGTAGCCCTGGCCTGTGTGTTCAGTGGATAGAGCATCAGCTTGTGCACTGAAGGGGTCTCAGGTTTGATTTCTGGTCAAGGGCACATACTGGGGTTGCAGGTTTTTTTCTCTGGCCCCAGTTGGAGCATGTGCAGGAGGCAACCAATCAATGTGTCTCCCTCACATCAAGGTTTCTCTCTCTCTCTCTCTCTCTCTCTCTCTCTCTCTCTCTCTCTCTCTCTCTTACCTTCCCTTCCTTCCACTCTCTCTAAAAAAAATATATGTCAAAAATATCCTTGGATAAGGAGTAACAAAAAAAAATAATATCTATAAAGTTCTCAGCATAAAGTCTGGCACAGAGTGAGGACTTGATATAGCATTGATTATTGCAGTCACCCAATTCATAAACCAAATATCACAGTACTGTCACCTCACGGCACTCCTGTGGCAGAGAGTGATGCAGCATGGTTGAAGAGCTCTGAGAGACCCAGCTTCCAGTCTCAGCTCTGCCACTTACTGACAGCGTGACATTTGCTGAGCCTCTTCCTAACTCTGCTACTTGATTTTCTCAATGAGACAAAATGCCATTCAAATTTTAGCAGTGGGACCCTCTTTCTAATGATACCTTTTATGAAACTGCCAACATAGAAGACAGGTACCATATTTTCCAGTGTATAAGATAACTGGGCGTATAAGATGACCCCCAACTTTTGAGAAGATTTTCCTGGGTTAAAAAGTCCAGACGGAGACCGTATGCGGCACAAAAAGGAGCCGACCAGAGACACTTCCGGTCTCCGTCTGGCTCCATTGAAATGAATGGATTGCGTCCGTTTTTGAGCTCCCCCCACCGTATACGTATGTGGTGACCGCAGATTTTCCAGTCCGGCTCAGAAGTTTCAGCACCCACCCTATAAGATGACACCCGACTTTTGAGAAGATTTTCCTGGGTTAAAAAGTCATCTTATACGCTGGAAAATACAGTAACTGTGATGCTACTTCTCCCTGACTATTCCTGCCCAAGCCTCCCCAGTTACCCTGGGCCACCCAAATGCTCTGGGCTGAGATCACGGGATCATAGAACCTCTGTGAGTCTTTCTTTTATGAATGACTTTCCCTTTCAAGATAGAATTCAAAAGTTCTGGCCACGTAGTAAATCTTCAACAAGTACTATTATTATTGTGGTTGTTGGTGGTGATGATGAAAGCACTGCTGGGTTTGACGCCCTGTGGAGGCCCTGACCAGGGTATGCCAGAGGGTAAAGGCCCACTCGCCATACCATGCATAAAGGCCATGACACAGCAGTATTACTGTATTAAAGGCCCACTTTCCATACACGTGCACAGGGTCAATGACTCAGCAGTAGTACCATAGGTACTGCGCAGCCGCACCCTTATGTAACTTCCTTATGTTAATGTAGCACAGCTGTCACTAATTGGCAGGAGGCCTCTTTTGTTTGAGTGAGTATATAAGGTGCCACTGACCAGCAGGTTGTTGGCTGCTTTGTTTGCAATAAAGCATGACTCACCTACCTATGGCCACTCTTGTCCTTTTCCAATTTCCAGTATCCAAAAAGCTCAAGTCCCTGGCAACCAATGGGTCGGGGCTGCCTGTTACTTCTTGAGCCAATTCAGCAGAGACAGGGTTGAATCATATATAAGTGTTTATTCCAATACTGCCGGCAGTATGGGAGAGCAGCAGCTCATTCACAAAAATCTTCCCTGTAGCCCCCCATAAGCCAGCTGCTTATATAGGGTAGGACAAAGATTACATGCGGAAGCAGGGATTACAGAAATCCCTTAGGTCATCATGGTGTTTGCCATTTGTAGGGAGAGCTTTCTGGAGAGAAGAATAAATCTGCGGGTCCCTATTTCCATCCCTGCACACTTGGAGTTTCTCCCTTCACTTCCAACCTTATAGGACTGGACTAGGGGCCCGGTGCACAAAATTCATGCATGGGGGGAGGGTGGGAGTCCCTCAACCCAGCCTGCCCCAACTCACAGTCCAGAACCCCTCAGTGGATGTCCTATGTTGGCCCCAGTCTGGCAGGCACCTTTGTGTGTACCTGTGTGTGTGTAAGTGTCGCCACTGGGGGCCTGCCCCCAGTCACATCTGAGACCCCCAGTAGTCAGGACCAGGGCGCTTTTCTCCAGCTCCCGGATTCCCTGCAAGGGGACTCAGGGAGCCCGGCCCTCAGGCAGGCAGCGAGGCAGGCACCCGAGGGACCTCGCCCTGCTGGCCCAGAGCACCTTTGTCCATTTCTCCGGCCCCCCAGGCAGGCGGTGAGGCGGGCACCTGGGGGCTTCTCCCTGCCGGCCCGGGGTTCCTTTGTTCATTTCTCCAGCTCCCCAAGTCCCCTCTCGGGGAGCCCAGCTCCCAGGGCAGGCAGCGAGGCAGGTTCCCGGGGGCCTTGCCTCTGGCCCTGGTGCCTTTCTCCTGCTCCTTGGTCCCCTTGTAGGGTCAGGGAGGGGGAGAAATGCAGCTTGGGCCTGGGTGAGGCAGCCGGCGCCCGCCATCTTGGCTGAGTTAATTTGCATACAGCCACTCTGATTGGCTGGTGGGCATCCCGAAGAAACGGTCAATTTCAATATTACGCTTTTATTAGTTAAGATAAAGGTTTATTAAGAAAGCCGGTGGGGTTTCTTTACAGATGCTCCCCTTCACCAGATGTCACCCTCTGTTCTCCCCACAAAGGTTGTGTACTCTCCACTTGTGTCTATATCTGTCTGTGCCCGGCCTTTAGGGGCTAACTAATGTTAGATTAGGTCATAACGGTGGAACTCTGGTCTAATAGGATTAGTGCCCTTAGAAGAAAAGACACCAGAAAGCTTTCTGTCTTGCTCCCTCCACATCCATTCGGAGGAAAGGCCAATTGAGCACACAGCAAGACAGCCCCAGTCTAAGCCAGGAAGATAGGTCTCAGCCGAAACCAAACCCTGCTGGTATCTTGATCCTGGACTTTCCAGCCTCCACAACTGTGAGGAGATAAATGTTAAGTCTCATAGTTCCTGGTGTTTTGTTATGGCAGCCTCGGCTGACTAAGACAGAGATGTTTGTATGGTTTAAGGGGATGCCTCATGTGAGGCTTTGGGCTGCTACGTTGGCTGAGAAAATATATCGGGGCATTTTATTATCCCCAGACAGAGACTTTATGCTGGCAATCAGACCAACTCCATTCCACTCCTTATAACTCTCTGGAAGCATTCAAATGTTCTCTGGCAATGCATTTGTCCCTTTGCAATGTGGCAAATGGAGCTTTGAAAGGCTCTGAGAGACCAGGCTTTTGAAAACCTGGCTTGGTGTGTAAATGGCTCTTAGGAAGGTTTGCGCTTTGCCCCTGCTAACTAACTCGAGCTGGCCCAGGCTCCATGCTGCTGGGCTCAGAGCCTCAGGGTGGTGGCAGAAACACTGCTCCCTGTTCAACACAAACTACATTTTAAATGATAGCAATGCACACACATACATAATCCGGTTATAACAGTAATATATGCTTATTTAGAAAAATTGAAAATTTATTTAGTCCTGCAGAAAAAATGTTAAATTGCCCATAATTCTACCACCTACATGCATTTCCTTCCAGTCTTGTGTGTGTGTGATTTTTTAATGGAATTGAGATCCTACCATATATAGTTATATATTCTCCTTCATCATCTAATGTTATGTGTCATGAATGTTTCATCAAGTCATAAAGTTTTCTCCAAAACAGAAAAATGTTATTTTAGTGACCTTTGTAATGTAATTTTCACCAAAAAAAAAAATTGTTACTATCTAAACACGGAGGGGTGAAAGGAAAGATGATTGCAACTTCATCATCTCGTGTCCGGTGCCCCTCTTGGTAGCGATTGCCGAATAATCAGGCGGGCTCCCAGGAGAAACTGCGAAATCTCTTCCCTAAGAACCTGAGAACAGAAGTCCCATCCCACTGTGGCAGCTTCCCCAGCGGCTAAAGGAGCAGGTCAGGGCAATGTCAAGGTCAAGCAGCCAGTTTGGGGTCACGCTTAGGCACGTTAGCGTCCACTCTTTTCTTCCCCCTGTGGGACAAGCTCAGAGCCTCAGAAGCAGATGGATGCTGGGCTCTTTCTTGCAGGCGGTGTCTCACGTCCTACTAAGTGTTGGGTCCAGATCTTCCCACCTCCGGGTTAGGAGACTAAGGCTTAGACAGCCGAGGGTGAGAGAGCGGTGAGAGGCAACGCTGGGAACTGGGCCCGGTCCTGTGCTGGCTCTTCCTCTCTGCCCATTCTGGCTGCTATAACAAATGCCATAGCTTGAGAGCCTTATAAACAACAGGCATTGACCTCTCGCAGTTCTGGAGGCTGGAAGTCCAAGCCCCAGGCACCAGCACATGCGACGTCTGGGAGGGCCTGCTTCCTTGTTCATGAACACTGTGGTCTCGCTGTGTCCTCACCGACAAGGGCCCAGCCAGCAGCTGGGGGCCTTTTACAAGGTCATTGATCCCATTCAGGAGGGCTCTGCATGTTTGAAACTTTATATTTGCTGTCATATTTTGGGACACTTCAGCAACTTACTTTCATCGAACATTTTTAAAAATCTACTCACGTCTTAACATTTGTAGTAGTCTATATTATGAATATTTCCTAATACATTTAGCTATTCTCAGGTTTCTGGACATTTGGGACATGTTCACCTTGACAATGGCCCGACAATGAACATTCTTGCACAGGACTAATCCTTCCAGGGCTTTTCTCACTAAGTTAAATGGCTGATGACAGCAGCTACTCCCATATACCTGTAGAGTCTAGTTACATTCTAGTTACTTTTGTTGAGGGCAGCGGGAATGGCACCAGAAGTTAGTCCTGACCAGGTTCAGCAACCTTGTTACTTGAGTTCTTGGCTAGGAAAGAATTCAGAGCCAAGACTCAAACTATAAGAGAACATTTATTTAGAAAACCATCAAGGTAAAAAGATGTAAGTTCTAGAGGAACTGGGCTTAGGAGGCAAGTTCTTGGAGCTTAGAAATGAGAACATGCAGGCGATATGCCTGGGAGGAGAGCTTGGGCGTGCTCTCCTCTCCTAAGGGCGAGGAGGGCGAGCACACCTCATCCTAAGCATTTTCAGGGTGGAGATTTTAGGGGAGATACGAGGGAAAGGTCTCACCAGAATAGTCAGCAGTTTCCCAGGTGTGTCCTTTCAGGGGGGAGGGGAAGGGACGCACAGAGGGCTCCACGGATTGATTGGTCAGGGCCAGGGCAAGGGATCATTGTCCAATGCTGCTGGACCTGAGGTCAGCCTTGGAGTCGCTTGTCTGGTTTTGTTGCTTTCCAGGGCCTGGGGCTAAAATACAACCGAGGCCTAGATATCATCTCTAGGGAGGAAAGGTCACCCTGGGGATGAGGTCCCATCACACATTGTCCTTTGTTAGGCTCCTGGGACTTTCCACCCTGCTGAGTTTCTGTCCCTGGCCCATCCTCCTTGCTCTGCTCATGTCTGTCTAACTGCCTCCCACACTTTTGTTGTAACTCCAGGTGTATCGTGCCATCCTGGGGAGGATAGAAAGGAAAGAGAGCAAGCGTTGGACCCAGAACAACTTGGCAGGTAGAAATACTTGTAAGAAAACCTTGGTAAAAGTGGAAAAGGGAAAAGAAGCTGCAGAGACTCCTGCTCCCAGTGCCACCCTGTGACCAGTTCCCAGATTCCCCCAAAGGAGCGCTCAGGCCTCCAGATCAGTGTTCAGGTCTTTACTGATTGAAAAGGGGTTGTGTCTTCTTTCTTTTTTCTTTTCTTATCATTAAATTTAGTGTCATGAATGTTCAAGTTCTTCTAAAATATTTGACTAATTGCCTAGATCTGAAATATTTTCTTTTCTACTTTGGCCTCTGAATGTTTTTTGTTTTGTTTTTTGAAAATGGCTATATTTTAAAAGAATGCTCTAGAAGACTTCAAGCACCAATGTCAACTAATATGTATTTATTTGAAGTCCTATACTCTCTTTTTAGATTTTTATTGTCTGTTTGTTTAATCCTCACTGGAGGACATGCTTAGAGAGAGGGAGAGAAACATAGATGTGAGAGAGAAACATCCATCAGTTGCTTTCTGTATGTGCCCATGTGTTTCTGTATGGGTTCCAACCAGGAATCGAACCAGCAACCTTTCTGTGCACAGGATGACTCTCAACCTACTAAGCCACTCCGACTAGGCCTCTTTTTCTATTTTTTAAGGCACTCAGAAAAAGTTAAACATTTATCCTCCCAATCTGGTCTGCTTTCGAAAGTGCTAAGATTTTTGGAATGAGCTTTGAGATTTTAGTGAATTGGGATTGATTTTTAAAACTGCGGTCTTGACTCAACTACAAAGGCTATTGTTTTATGCAATGGTCTTTACCTACATGAGACTCAAGCTTATTCTTTAACTACACTCTGCAGAAATTATCTAAAATTATCTTAAATTATCTAAATCTCAGGGAAACAATGTTTGTCTTTGGCTCATCTTAACCGAAAGAATGAAGGATTTAGACACAAAGAAAAAAGAGGGTTGAAATCTGGGCTGCTTTCCTCCCTAGGATGTGTTTGCTCCAAAGTAGGTCAGACTGTGCTGCTATAAATCTTAACAATTCTCTTTAATTCTTTCATTGGCTGTACTTGGGGACTTGGAGGAAGGGAACTCATTCACTTAATAAAAAGAAAAATTGCAATAGGAAGAGAAAGACTCTGAAGTGCTGAAGATCCCCATCTTTACCCCTGGTGAGTTCATCAACGTGAAATGATTGTCAAAAAATTACTGGTGGTGAGGCAATTATTATACAATAGACGCTTCAGTAGCGACCGTGTGTGACCACAAGCATTCAGTCTCCCTCCTGGTGTCTGAGAAGGAGGCTGACACAGCTCCAGCAAGAGGCCAAGACTGAGCTCCGGGAAGGGGAACTGGAATGCATTTCACCACTCCCAGCTCACCATGCCCTCCCTGAAAGCCCAGACAAGGGCTCTCACACTGAGGACTCAGCAGGCACTTGCTAGAAGGGGTAGAATTCAGTGGAGGGATGGGTGAGTGATGGGAAGATACTGAAAGCTTTCATAATCTCCATGGGCATATGTTTCCTGAATTTAAAGCCTTTCTTTTCTTTGGCCTCTTAACTTGTACTGCTACCTTAACATGGAGTGGTACAGTTATCCCCAAGAGCAACCTGGCCAGAAAACAAATAGTACAATTTTGCCACGTAATCAAAATGTTGCTAGTTAACTTGTTTTTAACGATGCCTTTGTGACTTCACAAACTATTAAAATACTTTTCTCACAGGCCAGCAAAATCTGCAAGGTTTTAAGGGATTTTAAAACAACT
Source organism: Murina feae (assembly GCA_004026665.1). NCBI lineage: Eukaryota > Metazoa > Chordata > Mammalia > Chiroptera > Vespertilionidae > Murina > Murina feae. Next base: position 3,298 of record PVJC01024608.1, on the reverse strand, counting down.
TCTAGCTTATTATTTTCCCACATCTGAGTCTACAAGAAATTATTGTAGAAAAATGACTCTTCATTTAACTATCCTAGAAAAAATTTTTTCCAGTGTTCTCCAATTAAGCAGCCTAGGGCAACACAGTTTTCATCAACAAATTCTTTCTCTTCTGTATCTAAAAGATAGAGGCTCTGTTTTAGTCTTCACTGGGAGGGGATAATGTTCTTACATTATTACATTTTATGTCTCTGAAGTTCATTTTTTAACTGTATTCATCAGCTGTTGCCAAAAATATGCTGCCTAAAAATACCAGTAGCAAACAACTCCAAAACTCAGTGGCATAAAAGTATTTATTTCCCACTCAGGCATTTACTGGTTGTTAGAGATTTGACTAATCTAGATTGACCTCACCTAGGTCGACATCAAGCCCTGGGTAAGGACTAGGGCTACTCCATCTGACTCTCCTCCTCAGATCAGCAGTTTCCTGTGCATGGAGTTCCCATGGGAAAAGTCATCAGAAAGAACAAGCCCAACCCCACTGATGGATTTAATGTCTCTGCACACTTCCCATCCAGTAACATTCCTTTGGCCGAAGCTAATCACAGGGCCAAACCCAACATCAATACAGCCAAAAAGGACACTCCACCTCACATGGCAGGAATTGCACACTCACATGACAAAGGGTGTGGATTGAAGGACAAGTGAGAAAAATATGGCCTATCACCTTCATCTCTTCTACTTTAAACTAAATCAGTAGCCATAACCAATTATAAAGTCTTGGAAGACCACCCAGAGGATCTGATAAACCTTCTGGATTTGAATGTTGGCTTTTCCACTGACTGGCTGGGTAAACCTAAGGAGAGTCTTCGACTGCTCCACACCCAGTTCCTGAATCTGTAAAGTGTAAGCGTTCATGGCATCTTCTTTTCAGCTCATTCAAGGTATCCTGCTTGGCCTTGCCCTTGAGGTCCAGCATCTCAGTTTGTCTGAATTTATGTCACCCACAGTCACTTGTCTGTAACATCTGTAAATGAACAGCATCTCATTATCCACTCCCTTGGTCTCCAGGTGCCTAACATCTTCATCAGCTTTGTCAAACTTGGCCTGCAACATGCTGGTGGGGTTGCAAGGGTTCCAGGAGCTCGTGGAGTCAGTGAGGGGCAGGAAGCAGTACAAAGCTTAGCATCATGCGATGCTCATAGTAAAATGTGCTCAATAAATAGTAGCTGTTCACATTGGGTCATTCATTCAATAGGTATTTATTGAGGATTTACTACATAGGTCATGGTATTACAAAGATAAATGACACAGATGAATGGATTAGAAAACTGTGGTACATCTACACAATGGAATACTATGCTGCTGTACAAAAGAAGGAATTCTTACCATATACATCAGCATGGATGGAACTGGAGAGCATAATGCTAAGTGAAATAAGCCAATCAATGAAAGAAAAATACCACATGACATGACTCATTTATGGATAATAAAGACCGTTATAAACTGATAAACATAAATAGATACAGAAGCAGAGCAGCATTAAACAGACTGTCATACTATAGCAGGAAGGCCGAGGAGGGTTGGGGGGTAAGAGATCAACCAAAGGACTTTTATGCATCAATATAAGCATAACTGGAGAAACAAGATGGCAGCATAAGGTAAACACCTTAAATGCAGCCGTGAACAACTATTTCAGAAAAACCATGAAAAGAACACACGGACACCACTCGCACCCACAGGAAGGCTGACTGAGTGAAAATCCTACAACTAGAAGAGTCTGAGACTCAGAGGAGCGGCAGAAGCCAAGTACAGAGGTACGGAGGCGTGCACACGGGCTCGGGGAGAGGGCTGGCGCCGGAGGACACGGTTCTTTTCCAAAACGGAGAGAGCCACAAGTTCCCAGCGGCTCTGAACTCCAGTTCCAGGCAAGTTTCTGAGGACCCAGACGCCTGGAGAAGGGGGACTGACTGGCACCGGGAGGAAATCCAAAGTGGGTTTCTCTCAGCGTTGCTTGCAGCAGTTACCATGGGACACAGAGACCTGGTGTCTCTCAGTGCAGGGCTGAGAAGCGCCATAGCTATTTGCTCCACCCTGCCCTGCAGACTCCCCAAGGCCTCGCCCCTCCCAAGCTGCACCAGAGGCTTTTGCATATAAAAGACTGAGTAGCCTAAAGCAAAGGCTTAATCAACACCTCCTTAAAGATACAGGAGCCAGCCTAACCCAGTGGCCAGAGTGAGACTAACCTAAACAAAACAGATCCACAAGGAACACACTCGGGGCAGATGCAGTGAGCATAAGAGCCCCACTGAAACAACTCTTGCCCCATAAGGGTGTCTCCAGCACAGAAGTTCTCCCACTGTAGACACAGCTGACTCTCATAACCAAGTGGCTTAGAGGTTAATTCCTCACAGTGATCGCCTAACCCAGAAAGGGAAGCAGCCAAAATGCAGAGACAAAGAAACAGGTCACAAATGACAGAAATGGAGGAAAGAAAACGACAGGATATAGATTTCAAAACCACGGTTATTAGGTTTTTCAAGAAATTTCTAGAGACTGCCGATAAATTTAGTGAGATCCTCAATGAATCTAATGAGACCCTCAAGGATATGATAAAGGACCAACTAGAAATTAAACATACACTGACTGAAATAAAGAATATTATACAGACATCCAACAGCAGACGAGAGGATCGCAAGAAGCAAGTCAAAGATATGAAATATGAAGAAGCAAAACCCACCCAGCGGGAAAATCAAAAAGAAAAAGAAAAGAAAAAAGAAAAAGGATCAAAAAATATGAGGATAGTGTAAGGAGTCTCTGGGGCAACTTCAAGCGCACCAACATCAGAATTATAGGGGTGCCAGAAGAAGAGAAAGAGCAAGATATTGAAAACCTATCTGAAGAAATAATGACAGAAAACTTCCCTCACCTGGTGAAAGAAATAGACTTCCAAGTCCAGGAAGCACAGAGAACTCCAACAAAAGGAACCGAAGGAAGACCACACCAAGACATATCATAATTAAAATGCCAAGAGCAAAAGACAAGGAGAGAATCTTAAAAGCTGCAAGAGAAAAGCAGTTAGTTACCTACAAGGGGGCACCCATAGGACTCTCAGCTGATTTGTCAACAGAAACTTTGCAGGCCAGAAGGGAGTGGCAAGAAATATTCAAAGTGATGAATAGCAAGAACCTACAGCCAAAATTACTTTACCCAGTAAAGCTATCATTCAGAATTGAGGGTCGGATAAAGAGCTTCACAGACAAGAAAAAGCTAAAAGAGTTCATCACCACCCAACCAGTATTATATGAAATGCTGAAAG